>VZTN01006490.1:110964-124797 GCA_013400515.1 Erpornis zantholeuca
GGAAACAGGTACAGATACTACCATGAGACGAAGCACCCCAAAGAAAGAGCTTTACCAAGCCTTTTTCCTACTGAAACAACAGTGTTCACAGTAAGCAGGAAGAAGTATGCACATATGTCCTGTGATTTCAAGGAGTATCAGACAGGTCAGGCCAGAAGTGCTCATTTCCTGGCACACCAAACAGTGACCTATGATTACAGACACGTATCTGTCAAACTGATATCTGTACATTAATGCTGAAGAAGTGCCCTTCAGATTTCATACTCTGTTACTCTGTACAACATATTATGCTGCACAGAATATGGATAGAGAGACAGAACTCCTGAAATGAAGGTTTAGAACAGCAGAAACATACTGCGTGACTTGAACAAGTAATACAGTTATGGATTAGATACACGGATTAAAGTCACAGACACTAATTCAGATTTGCTTCCACCACAGGAGACCTTTGTGCAGTTTCAATCTGAGTCACAATTTCTTTTCTTCCCTCCTCAAGGGGTTCCCTTTTTCATACAAAATTTGTTACTGCTCTTAATAAGCACCTAAATGTAAAAATCGTACAAAGCAGCAAGGAGCTGTCCTAAAGCTGAAGAGACAGAACCTTCTCCTGCAGACTGCTGATGTATCTCACAGGTTTCAGGGATCTCAAAAAACTCAAGTAGACTCCCTTCCCAGTAGGTCAGAAGGGAGGACCCCGGCTTGCATCCAGTTTGCTAGCATGAAATTTGACACACACACAATGTTAAAGCTTTGTTACCCCAGATCACTCGCATGTTACTGAACAAGTAAAGTTGCAAAGGACTGTCACGACACCTGCCACTTGGGTTGTGGTCCCTCACTTCACCCTGCTGTCCACCAGAGCCTCCCTAGTGACTTACTGCCAAATGTTTATTCTTCCCACAATGGGAACAGTTGGGCACAATGGAGATTAGGGTACAAAACACGGCAGTCCTGCCTTTGTAGACGACTTTCTCTGGTTTGAGTGGCAACAGTTAACTATAACCTTTTCAGCTACCCACGGCCATTGACTATTTCTGTACTGAAGACAGGCTTTTTAATACCACTGTGGGGAACTGTGCTCAGATGACAGAGAAATCCTTTGGTAATTATTTGGGCTAATCCTATTAGGAAAGAAAGGCTTTCAATTGCTAAAGCAACAAAAAAACCTTTCAGAGAAGGAGCCCACCACTTCAAATTAAATCAACATGCCCGTCCAGTCCAGGATAGCCTGATTATTATTGTACACAAGAAAAGTTGTGTTAACTGAAATGAAAAAGTACTTAGCATTTTAAGAATTTTATTTAGAATTTTTAAAATGCATTTGAAATACCTACAAATCCAAAAGACACCACTCTGCTTCCCTGCATGTATTTTATTTGCACTTTACTAGTCCACAGTTCTGCTTGTATATTTTCCAAGTAAGAGTAAGAATTTTACAGAATGGCATAATTTTGTAGGGATTTTGTTTAGGATCCAAATTTATGCTACAAGGGAGGATACATTTTATGCTCCCAAAATTTTCTATTATTTTAATGCTGTGGTAGCATGACAGTGGTAGAGTTAACTCTTTCATGTGCTCATCAGAAATTCAGCTAGAGTGTTTAAAATGACAGTAACTTGATTTATTGAGCAATAAGAGGAATTATTCTTCTATGGCCACCAGCCAAACAAGCAATCTTTTAATAAGACATGTGCAGTCACTGCATTTCCTTTATGAGGGAGAAAAAAAAAAAGAAGCCAGTTAAAAAAAAAAATTGTATTCAGGCACTTAAAATGGATCTAGGCCTTGGTATATAAGCACATCCAACCATGTGGCCTTGAGCATTTTCATTTTCCTTCTCACACCTGCATCTGTACATGTCTCTCCTCCATTCCTCACCCTAGAGGGTTCTGGATGAACCAGGATGCTGCTCAGATCCTTTCGCCGTGACAAACCTCACCCAAGGTGTTAACAGAAGCTTTTGGTTTAATTTTAAAATAACCTGACATGGCTATCCTTTTCTTCCCCTCGGGAGTTTTCTTTCTCTCCTGAGAGCACACTTTCAACACTGGAGCTATAGACTGTTTTAGGAAGAACTTCCAAGTTCCTCTTGCTGAAGGAAGTATTCAACTTTGCAGGAAATAATGATATATTCATCAGAGAGATGAATGTCACTGAAGGTTTTTTGGAATACCTCATAAACAGAGAAGAGACATGGTGACCACTCTCACAGAAAAATAGTAGGTGCATTTAGATGATCATAGCTTAATGCTTTATTTTTCTTTTTTTCTCATTACAACTTTGAAGGCAGGGTCTAGGATCCAGGAGATGGACAGACATGGAGACAACCTCCCATGCTCCATCTTAGCCAGCATGCTGGCTGTCTGCCTGACTTCCCAGTCAGCACATGATCATGGAAGAACCTTTGGTAATTGTTTAGACTGATCCTCATAAGAAATAATTTGTTTTGAGGCATCTAAACTCTTTCTGGGCATTCAGTGGGGTTTCTGCACATGCATTTCACAATTCATGGGTTCGTCCCTAAGGAGCCCACAGTTAGTCTGGGATTACCCACCTGCAACACACATTCATACAACTCCTAAGGCATATGCTTGAGGCTGCTCAGGAAATTTTTCCTCTGACCAGTGTCTTATTAACATCCAATTGCTAGACAGTATTTTGTGAGCAGAAGAATGTGTCCTTGTGACTGTTGTCCCTGTGATATATTTTTCCATTTGCAGACGTACAACTTCCCTCAAGTTAGGAAAAGATCTCAGCAGGACTGCATATCTGTTAAAGATTCTGGGGAAGAAAGACTGATGCCCGACCAGCAACACCAGTTGTGTTTACTCTGGGCACGAGTGTGAAAATGCAGGGGAAAGAGGCAGATGCTTTGTGGGACCTCTCTCAATTTATTTAGCAAATATACAAGTAACTGCAAGACTTCTTTACAGCCTTTCACATAAGGAAAACACAGCAAAATATTTTTGGAAGTGGAGGGAAATATTTTTGTAAGTGGTGAGAGAATGTGAGAATATCTATTAAAATCTACGGTCATCTCAAAAGTACATTGCTGCTGTCAGTAATTAATGCATGAGTTATAAAACTCAAGTAACTAATTTTGAGCCTGTCTTTTTTTGTAGAGCTCTCTTTCTTGCTGAGATCAAACACATTGTTTAGTGAAGTGATCCCTTTCCCCTTCCCCACAAACATTCCTATTTAGACATCTAGATTTTCTCGTAGTAACATTACGCATTGTGTCTGAAATTGACATGATCATGGAAATTCCCAAAGGAATCTGGAGCACGGCTCATGTTGCTCTTGCTGCACAGGAAATGCAACCATTCTTACTCATCCTTCCTCTGTAATGAAGAGTCAGATTCATTGTCTTGCTGTGCTGAGGAGGAAATTGCTGCATAATCTCCTTTCACAGCTAGACAATCCCCTCTTTCCAAAGCAGGCTAAGCATGCAAATTCTCCAGACATATTTGATGAATTTCTAATCACAGTGGGTGAAATGACAGGGCAAAGGCGAGTGTCAGTGACAGAAGCCTTGTGCTAATTCCCTGCTGAAGACATTGTTCTCCTTGTAAATTCACCCACATATTAATTGTGGGTGATATATATTAATTGTATCTGCTCTGGGACAAATAAACAGTGATCAGATCAAGCTGTGGCTAGTCTTAAGATCAGTTAGAAGTCTTGAAAAGACTGTCACATGGATATTTCTCAGCACTTTACATGAACTGCAAATTGAGACCCTCAAGGTACCGCTTTTATGATCTTACATCACCAGGGTAGTGAAGGGAGTGGCCTCAGACAGTCAGGATGTTCCCCTCCATCTCCTGAGCTAAGAGGAGAACCTTTGTGGACTATGAGGAGCAGGCCAAATTATGCCTCTACAGCCTGTCAGGTGTTCTTGCAGTCCTCTGCAATTAGATTTTCCTGTATGAGGAACAGACACATTTCTTTTTGCCAAGTGGGAATAGAAAAGAAAAAAATATCTGCCATAGAGAAGCAGGTGTTTGCTTAGGCCCCTTTCAAGTAGAGGTCTTAGGGAAATTTTGAGAAAAGATTTGATAGTTGCATGGAAAATAGGAACATTCCTGCACTAACAAAACCAAATGCTTCTTATGCATTAGTAAACCTCATGCTGTAGCATATATGTGAATAGTTAAGCACAGGAGGGCAAGGATGACATTTTCTAGGTAATGAAACAAGCCCATGGTTTCCATCAGGACTGTTTTTGCAAGTTTCTCACCCTTTTTGACTTTGCCCAAAGATAGTGGACTATAATCAGTAAAGTACAGACATATAAATTGGAGAGACCAAACAAGGTTACAGAAAGTAATACAAACAAGATTACAGAAGAGACAAGACTCCCCATAAATCTAACTGGAGAAAAATAGGATCCAGAAAGGTTGAGTTCTCTCCCATGGTTATGGCGTAGGAGAAAACTCATTTAGCAGAGGCATCATTTTTTTATTGTGTCTTTCTCTCACAAGTCCCTAAGGCAGCAATTGCTACCTATGCCTGAGACAAGAACACAGGGCCTGGGGGGCACTGGGGCTGGCCAGCCTGCCTGCTGATGCATTTCTCTGGCTGTTCTGCTTCCCCACTGTCTGTGAGCATGGGCTGGCAGCAGAAATTCTGCCCAGCATCAAACGCTGCTTCCCAGAACGGGTCAGCTACCCTTTCTTTCTGTGGCCAGGTAGAGGAGGTAGAGCACCATGACTGCTTCACATGTGGTCAGTCTGACTGCCTGACAGCTGGGAATTTTGTGCAAAATATTTCAGTTTTGGCAGGTGGCATTGTATGCAGAGATTGTTTGATTGATTGATTATTTGCAACAACTACTTTCTGCAGAGCTACTGAGTGTCAAGACATGATCATGTCTAGGAGTCATGGAAGAAACAGTCTTCAAAGATCAGAAAAGGATGCAGAGCTCTTTAAAAATGCACAGGACCCTTATTAGTCAGTGTTTCTCACAAATGCTGTAATGTATTTTGTCACAGTGACAATTTATTGTGATAATAAAAGGGGAGATGCCAAGAATATGGCTATGTCTAAAAAGTGAGCTATGAGATCTGGTTGAGACAGAGGCTAAACAAAAATGCCAGCTCATACTACCATGCTTTCCTCTCCTTTCTGCTTGGATTATCTTTTCCTGTGCTCCACCACTCCTTCAGTACTAGGATACAGTAGATGAACTCTAGAGCAGCAGGTCTAAACAAGTGATAACCAGTTCTCTGCTTGCCTCCCATTAACTGATGCCCATTTCTTCTTAAAAGGCTTTTTAAAAAATTCTTTTCTTCCTTAAGGAATTCTCAAAAATTTTCAGCAATCATGTGTGAATCATCAACACTGGCTAGTGTGTTCCTACTAGAGCTACTTGTGCCACATTGTGTTCTGAAAATTAGATGACAGTAAAAATATCTAACTCTCTCTTTCTGACATTTTTTTTCTCCATCCAGAGAAAATTCTTCATCCACTACTTCATACATGATGCTCTTGGGTTATCATGAATGTCAATCTCATATTTTACAAGATATTTACAGATAATAAAAGCTATTCCTCAGGATGAAAAAAACATGCACAGCAACAGATTCTTACCAAATTAAAAGGAAAGAATCTCTCTCCCGTACACAGCCTTCCTTACTGACCATCTGCTAATAGTGCCCATGTGTGTATGAAATTCATTTGCACATTTAAATTGAAAAGCTCCATTTGCTCAGCTTGCCAGTAACTATGCTCTCTTGCTGGGGTGAATATTAGGTCTCTGATGTATGCCTATTATCCAGTGAACATATAATTGCAAATGCAATCCACATCCAATTATCTAGAGTTTTACTGCATATTTTCTACGTATAACTCAAGCGGTAAGTACAACAGTACATTAGCTCTCCAGGTGTCCATTTGGCTGGAAGAATTAGTAGGGTGATGGCATTTAACTCTTGATCTTGAAGGTGTAATTCAGTCATGGTGTTGCTGCCAACATGAGAGGTAACTTACACACTCGATGCAAGATACAGACATTGGGGGTAAGACACTGAGAATCCTCTCCATCTGACAGAAACATGCAATTGGGCAGGTTAAGGTAAACAGTCCCTAGCCCATGTCTAATTTCCTCCTGCCTGCCTCCAGCAAGGAATTTCACCAGTGCAAGGGCCAAATGCACTGGCTGATCACACACGGAGAGGATTTAAGACTTGTGTTACCTCCCATGATGCTTGGGATTGATCTGCAACACTCAGTGATCACAGCTACACTGGCACGACTGCTAGTCCACCAAAAAAGATACAGAATCTGTGTTCACAGCATTCCTTCCCTGGATCTGTCTTAACCTGCTCCCTCCAAAGTGAGAAATATTTAAATGAGTTACAAGGATGTACTCTGCAGATGCAGCTTGCCTAGTAGCCAAGAACAGCATCTGATTCAGAGCTCATTACACCAGGGATCTGAAGCACCAGTTCTTCATCAAGACAGATCGACATGCATTTGAATGAGCTGCATCACTGCTCAAGGCAACTCTTCATCCTTCCTGCAAGATTAGTGTTTAAGATTCTTCTGGCCTCTCACAGTCTCTGAGACAACTGTTATCCTACTGTCTGTCAAGTATTAGTTGCCACTGTGTCAGCTAATGGGTTTTGTGTAGATCATTAAAATATTCAAGAACTATGCATAGCCTGCAGCTTGTTTTAAGCCAAATATTTCCCCAGTGGGAAATGGAAAGAAAGAGCCACTCCAGGGAAATAATAAAATTCACACTAACAGTATAAAAAGTATAGTGCTATAGTGCAAGATTAGACTCCAATCCTATTTCACTGGGTGCCCTGTGGAATCACTCCATGTTTGTACTGTTTTAAGTAATATAAAATATTAAGGGATACAAAACAATGCAAGTTTTGGACTTTCTTAGAATGGAAAAAGGCAGAGGGGTGGCATTTAATCAGGCGAAAGCACCAGACATTTAAAGCTACTGTTCTCTCAGAACAATAAGTAAACTGTTGAACTAATGCCCCATGACACTGGACATCAGTGTTTGAAAGCTTACAACAGAATTTTAGAATGAAAGAACATTCTCAGTTACTATATATAAAAACACAGACATTTCAAACAAATAAAAGCATCACATATTGTTAGCTCACTTCTAATTTGAGAAGACTAGAAAAAGCTTTCTGCCACTGGCAGTTTGTGCTACAACTGGCACCAGTAGATCAAGTGAGTAGCTCTCTACAAGGCAGGAAGCTGTGGCTTTCACACCTAGCTATCTGCCTGCAAAATAGTCATTATTGAAAAATACCCTCATATTTCTTCCCTGGAGTATGGCTTATCCTCTTCTTTTAGAAACCAACCATTGCAGTAATATTCCTCATCAAACCTGCTGACATTTTGGAAAGCTCATCTAAATACCTGTCAGACACTTGCCTGTGTTATTAAGAATCATGTTTCGGATCATTGTGAATATTACCAGAAAGATGTCGGTAATAGAGTTCAGATTCCACTTTATGAACCTCAGAAAAATAATGACTATATTAAATTCTGAACAGCTATTACCACCCCATGTATAAACTTTTAGATAACCTCAGTGGCACGTGGTATTTATAAAAGCTTTAGGCTGCAGAGCTGTGTCCAGTCAAATCCTTCCTTATTCAACATCAATTCTGAACATTTACAGCTCTGGGTTGAAGAAATGAAGCAACGACAAATGGACAAACAAAAGAGCCAAATGCTCATGCTGAGAGAGCATTTCAGCAAACTGAAAACAGTTGTCTCCTCTGTTGGCTTGGTCTGTGGTCCAGTAGGTGTTATCTCACATCTCTGTTCCAGAGCAGTGACCATGGCTGCTAAAGTTGGGAGGGCTGGGGTGTAATGCCAGTTGCTTTTTGCCCCACAAGTACACAGTAATCGGGAACGGTGGGGTGGGATAGGCAGCCTGACTGCTCAGATGTTCCAACATTGCTCAGCAGTAAAGGGGAGAGATCATGCTCCCAGTCCAAGGGCGAGCACAGCTAGGCTACATCTACACCACATACCACTTCACTGTGGCTCTGTCCTTCATTAAAAATCATTTCCGTGTGTCTCCTTCCAGTTCTCACTGTCTAAATTATGGAAAGGGTGAGTCTCAGCCCATCCAAGTGGTGTTTTCATGGCATTACTATAGTTGTATGATTAATTCCCTCTGGCACAGTTAAAGGCATCTGTGGGTCTTTGGGGCTTGCAGTGTCTGTTGGGATGAGAGGGGAGGACTGCTCAGAGTGAAGGGAGCTGGGCTGGGAGGGTGGTACCCATACTGTCTCCTGGTAAAGATCTCTGTGCACTTAATCCTTCATATTGTACTTAGGTGTCTTGCAAATCAGTAGCTGGCATGGCCAGAAATGACACAAGAAAGCATTTTAATGACGAAATGGGCAAGCGCTGCTCAGGCACGCCACCTCGCTCTTCAGCCTCACTCCACACAGCGCCCTAAGTTTAGCCTTTCTGATCATCATGAATTAGAAATGCCCCATGCTATTTTAGCTTGCAACAGAATTGATAAAGTTTGGAAATTGGAAGGCTGCAAAAAAGTTTCCTCTCTTGTAAAAAGCAGATCCCTGTAGAAGGGAAATTTTGGAATTACCAAAGGATCTCTGGATCTTTGGAGCTGGATACTGTGATTAATACAAACTACCAGTAAGGCCTATGAGCTCTGTATATCCATAATGAAGTTGAAATGACTAGAATGAAGAGTGGGCAGTCAGGAAAAAAAATCTTATGAGGAAATGCAAGAGCCTTTATATACATACAGAGTCACTGAAAGAAAATAGTGATATCCATCAGACAAGATCCAAAGGACAGTTGCTCCAGGGCATAGCTTTCTTTTCAAAAAACACAGAGTGGGTGTTTTGTGATACTTTCCAGATGCAACTGAAAGTTACTGACCAGCTGGCTACTGCTAAATATTTAGGAAGATGCAAACCTAGAAGTAAGATCACACTGTAAAAGGTTGCTCTTTAATTGCTGCAATGACTACAGCAATTCCTTCTTGCTGTACAGGGGGAGAATGTCAGGAACAGCAGAAGCCATTAAGAACCTCCAGGAACATTTTGATAATGAAAGTCACAGGAGATACAACTTTCCCATTTTGCATCCAATCAGAAGAGGTTACCAAAAGGCAATTTAGAAGATATGTGGACATGAAGGATAGGATAATAATTTCTTCCTGAGGGTTTAGCTTGGCTCCCATTGCACTCTTACAATACTGCTAGGATAGGAATGTGAAAGAAGAGTCTTGTTTTTAATTTACCTGGTAGAAACTGCTCTAGTCTAAATTGAATCTCAGCCATAAAGTGCCACTGTGTTTGTGGAGAAGCTAATGAGGGGACACAGTGATGGTTTTCAAAGCCATGCATCTATGGAAAGTTCACATTTATGTGTTCAGTACTCTGCCTATAGCTTTTGAAACACCATTTCTGTGATGCAGCTTATATTTTTTAAAAGTAAATAGTGATTTATCAAGGGGTTATTCTAAGGTAAATGGAAACACTCAAAGCCATACACTTAGCAAGTTATTACGAAAAGTAACAGCTTATTTTCCTGTTTATCTTTTATCTACTGATGTGTTATTCTTTGTTCCCTCTGCCTAGACAATACCATCTGCCTCTGTGGTTGACCAGAACTATCCAAATTTTAAGCTCACCATGAAAACAAAGCAGTGGATCCAGGCTCTTGACTCCTTTGTATTAAATCTGTGCTTCTGCTTCATCACAGACCTGCACTGCCAGACCGTGAACTTGAAACAACCCTTCATGGACCAAGGCCCTGCTATGCCACAGGGTCTCTTTTTACAGCTGATGCAGCCTAAGATCCCCCCTGGAAGAATGTGGACTAGAAAGCCCAGAATACACCATCTAAGAAAGCCTGCTCTGTGTGCCTCCCTGTCAAAGGGTGCCCAGCAAGCCTTTGGGCATGACAGAGTGACTCAAATTTGGTAACTTAAATTCCCTTTGGGATTTTTATCTCTGTTGGACCTTTCCCTCCAAAGCTGAACTGAGAGAAACTCCACCTCTAAAAGCAAGAAAGTGAGCTGCCATTCTGTCTTTCTGAGGACAGAAGGGTCTCCTGAAGAGCACAAAGCAACTTGTTGTCTTGTGTCTCTCCTGGGGTTAACACAAGAGAGTGCCTCAGGGTAAACTCTCTTTGGGGGCAATAGGTGGAAGGTAAGGACATGGGTAGAATATCTGGACTATAGGGGTAAGTTGGGAACTGCCTATGGTATTAAAATACAAATATTACTGTGTACCCATGCATATGCTCATGGTTTTCGTTGGTTGAGAGTACCCTTTTTTCACTCATTCTGAGCTTTTTGTCTCCCTCATGCCTTCCCACAAAGCACTGAAAGTCTTGATTTCAGCATGGATAATGACATGAAAGAGATGCATGTTTCTGTCAAGGTTACATACTCCATTTTGTTCACAGATCTCTGCCCTGCTGGCATGACTGCCTGTCGTGTACCTTTACTCAGTAACAACTACCCTGATGCCTCAGAAGAGGGAAGATTTTGAGAAGGCTGATCCAGTACCCAAAAGTGTGTTCCCAGCTGCTACCCAGAAAGAGTATTAGCCAGGAGGAACAGGAGTCCTTGACAACCTGTTTTTGTCACACTGGCAATACCACAGACTTCCTCGGAAGACAACAACCAACCACAGTCAAAACACCAAAACATCCCTGTGCTACAAGCTCATGTCCTCCAGTATAGCATAGGCTATGCTGGCACATCAGAAAGATGCTTACTTTGGTCTCAGGTGGGCAGACAATATGTGTCATTTCAGCAAGGTATGAAGAAGTCAGAAAGACACAAAATAATGCTCTCTTAGGAAAGAATTTGCCATGATTTGACATTGTGGGAAGAACTTCAGAGAAACCAGGCCTTATGAGCAGACTGCTGAAGACAAACCCCAAATGACTTTCAGGGTCTCAGAAGCAGAAGCCCAGACATACCCAGGGTTCCTGAGGAAAGCAAGGGGAGCCCACACTCTCCAGCTGAGGCATCAATTGACAGTGTGACTTTTGGACAGGTACCTTGGTGTGAGAGGCTCCCCCACTCCATCGTTAAGGACACACACAGTCTTTAAAAATCCTTTCACTGAAAGATGGGAGGAGTTTCTGGAGTTAGAACCTTGGAGAAGACATGATCCTCAATATGTTGAAGGCAATGGGAGGTGGGCTTGGGAAACTCCTTCAGAAATACTAAGAATAACAGAAACCTGTGAAGTAGATTTTGTGACTTGTATTCCACCAGAGTTGGCCGCCACACAGTTGATAACCTTTTCTGTGGTGTAATTCATGACCTCAGGAAAGCACATCTTGCAATAAATAGACACAAACCATTGCCTTCACACTTACATGTGTATACTTTATAAAGTATACATACATATAAATATACATACATACATAGTATATATGTCTAAATATACATACATACTATGTATGTATGTGTATTTATACATAAACCACAATTGCCTCATGATATACAAATGCTGAGGCAAGTGCCAGTCTTACAGATTTATTCTTACATGCACAAATATACAGCTAGCTAAAACCAACGTCCTTAAAACCCTTCCATTATGGCAGCTGTATTTAAGCCATACAGACTGTTGCACTTATTCCTTTGTGACTGTTATGTCAGCTTCTTCCAATTTTAGCACTGCTTCCACCCACCATTGCCTTTTATCTCTCTGATCTCCTTGAAGGAAAAAAAGAAAAGACACCCCAGCATGGAAGAGAACTGACTTTACACTAGTGGTGTTGTCTCTGAGTTGGACATGTATGAATTTCCCAGTGGAGTGGCCTAGACCAGCTGAGGTTCTCAGTGACAAACCAAGCTCTCCTTCAGAGCAAGACTGGGGAACCAATGCAACTACAGAAAACCCTGCAAGATTAGGTGGTTTGGAAGAAGGCATTTAATGTCACACCATCTTTAGACTGGGAGTCATACAAAAGCTTGAAAGCAGTGTCTCTGAGAGATGTTACCTATTTCCATGAGTTTGTCTTATTGCCTTTCAATCCATGGCACCGATCTATTAAATGCTGATAGCTGAAGATGTCAGACTAATTTTTTATAGGAGCATGAGTTGGGAGTCTTGCTGTGCTAGCATAACTGCAACCTGAATAATTGCCTTCAACATCTGAATTTCTTCAGCTTTATCAATTGGTTACAATATTCTCCTCTTCCCATCCTGCCCCCAAGTGACTTTATACAATTATTTACTATCTCATTTAAAAATTCTTCTTTTTCACCCCCAAATAGCTGCATTTCAGATGTTTCTGAGGTGCAACCAGTGTATTTAAATTTCATGACAAAATAACAGCAGTTTTTTGAAAATAAAAGAAGTTGAGCATGTGTTCGACGGTTAGGCATTATCCCCTATTTTTTTCTTATCCTTACACTGTGTGGCAGCACTGTCAATCATACTATCATCTTTGTCTCTCGGTTGTAGAGGGAATATTAGAAATTAATATCTCTCAAACTCAGAATAAAATGAAACCAAACAAAACAGAATAAATTGAAGGAATGCAGAAAAAAACCCCATACTATATTTCACTACACTGCAAGATACCTAGACATTAAATCATGCTGTATATTAAAGGAGCTGCAATTCACACAGACCTCGCTAAGCAGGAAAGACTTCCTTGATTCCACCAGTTTTTGCCACACATCAGAGATAAATGCAATCCTGTTGGTAGGTAGGTGCCTGTGCATGAGCACCATTAAAAAAAATAAAATAAAGAAATCTAAACAAAACTCCAAAAATCAGATAGTAGGACAACTTAAATGGTCTAAGGACTTGATACAAACCAAGATTACCCTTTAAAAAATTGCTTGAAATACTAAAAAAATCAAAAGGTCTTTTAAGGTTTGAGTAAGTATTCTGAAGGCAGAAGAAAAAGCCACATAAAACAATACAATTTGGGGCCCAAGCTCTCTGTCTGCCAGAAGTGCTGACTCATGTTTGTATGAGTTTTAGAAAATTCATTTTTTTGAAAGTGGACTTCTGTCAGGCATAACATAAATAAATACAGGTAGAAGGATTGGGTTCTCTTTAGGAGACAAAGGCAAGCAGAATTTAGTAGAAACTTAACTTGTTTTTTAAGATTTTAGAACACAGATGATTTATTGGCCAGGCTGCTTGCTTTGTATATCCAAAAATGTTCCTGTTGAAAATACTCTGTAAGACAATGACCCTAATGTCATGCCATAGAATGTTTTATTGCTCAGCATGGACCATTTTTATCAAAGCAGGTCAGTACTGTACTTAAGAAAATGTGACAGGTAAAAAGTCTTTGCATCCTTCCTCTGTGTGCTGTATCTGGTCATAATTTAATATGTATGTTGGAATCTCTTATTGCATGATGAGAAGATGAAATGCTAGGAAAGTGCCAGGCTTGGAGCTTGTTAAGTTAATAACTCCAGAGAGGAAAGATGAGCAATCCAAACTGGCCCATTTCTTACGCAATTAATCTTTCTTTTAAAAATTTCTGTGCAGGTTTTAGAGGCCAACATGAAAGTCTGTAGGAAAACAAGTTTAAAGTCATCTGAGGAGCAGACAACCAGCCCTGGGTCTTTCTCTCCAGGAAAAGGCTAACCGAATTCATTCTGTATTCCTCTGAGAACAGTCACAGGCAAGGTGGGATCAGCCTCCCACCTGTTTTTTATCCATATTCTTGCCTCTAGGCGGCCATCACATCAACCTGCTAGACAGTGGGCAGGAGGTAGAGAAAATGGTCCAGGCACATCCAGTGCCATGGCTGCCAGCTCACCATGTTGCACAAGCAGACAACTCTGAACTGAGAATCCCCATGTAAGACAGTCA
>VZTN01006491.1:221-35071 GCA_013400515.1 Erpornis zantholeuca
GTTCCTGGCAATATTAAAAAATACAAAATCCAATCAGTTTGCACAGCATTTTGTCTGTTGTGAGCTGACCACTTTCAGTAATTTACTCCTATATGCAGGACTTCCAGTAACCTTTCTAACTTATGGTAGAAGAGGAGGTCACATCTGCTTTTGCAGGCCTTAATCACATCTCAGGGGAACTAAAGGTAGTATGTATGAATTTTTAAATGTAATTAAAAATGGCAAAAAATCTGGGGAGTTATTTTTAATCTAATTATATGCAGCATATTTCACCGGATACAAGTCACAAAATGCCACGTGTCCATGGGCAACTACACATCTATTATTCTTCAATGATTTACCTGCCATGAAAGAGATGATAAGTTCATACAGAAAAGGTGAGGAGTAAAAGCTATAAAGTCTAAATGAAAACTTTGTGAGGCATAAAGAAAGATCATTTTTCAATCACTGAGCCTGCCTCATGAAGGTTGACTTTTATATGATGGATGAATGTGGACCACTACCCTTTACTTTAGTATACCCATGTCAGACTACCTCAGACAGAGCAGTTTTCTTGATTAGTCCATCTTATGGAGACAGATGTCTCCCCTTCTGGTTAGCAGCCTATATTTTGGTGCCTAACTGCAAATTCTAATCCCAGTATCTGCAGTAACGGGGTTGTCTGGTGACTGAAGTATGAAATGAAGTGCCATAAACTTCTAATCTTAGTAAACATTTCTCTTTTACTGATTTTTTTTTTCTTGTTTACTTACTGAATTTGGAGTTGGGTGAAAAAATTAAGATCAATCATTTTGAGTACTGAAAATTTTTAGAAAAAATCAATTATCTGTAGTTCAGCATCCATAAAATAACATTTTCCTTTTTCATTATAGAAAACTGGAAATTATTAATTTGGGTAAGAATTTGAATTTGGAAAATGGAGACAGTCCTGTTAATCTCAATTCCTTGGGTCTAATCCATTGCCCAGTCTGTCATAATCATGTGGAATGAATGTGCCACATTGTCTTTAAAAGGGTTCTTCTCTGTCACTCCGGAACACGCTTGGTTTATAAAAATTATTCGACAATTTTTTGCAGCTAAATTCCAACAAATTATAACAACCATGGGAGAAAAAAAAAAAGATTTTGAGGACAGACAGATACGTTGCTGAACTCAGAGGTGCTATTGACATTGTAGAGACACCTTTCCTCCCAGATAGGTCTGGGTTATGGAATGTGCATGATGCTGTGTGTGGCCATAGACTTTGCAGCTGGTATACTTCAGCAAAAAAACCTCAAGCCTGTTGGCATGAAGCTGAGTTCCTATGGGTTCATCTCATCTCTACTGCTATATCAAAGCTTTGACTTACTTCCAAAAATATAGTTGCAAGGGTTTTTTCCCCTCAAAAATTATCTTTCTGAATATGTGCAGCATTTAAACATATGAAGAATGTAGATACATTAAAAAGGAAAAAAATCCTATTTCTATTGATAATCTATTTTCTGCTCTAATCTCTCTGAGAGCTCCATTGGACTGTTGAAGTAGACTAGGTGACAATGTGGAAATTTCGGTTACATAATGAGTCCAGAACAAAAAGCTGCTGAGGATTACTGGAAACATATTTCTCATTTTTGGAAATTTTTTGTTTTATCTCAAATATTCCTAAGGAGGAATCTGCTAGAAACCTCATTAGTTACTGAACTGTATTTCTCTTTAATAACACTCCTGCAAAAGAGCAAAGAGAAGGTCAAATACACAGAAACTACAGGTCACTGCAATTTTTGTGAGATTGGTGCACAAAAGGTACGGTTCTTAGGAAATGAAAGGACAAAGAAGGAAACCTGGAGCTGAGAGGGAAATATCTGTTTCTATCACATAAGCATTTCAATTTCAAAGAGCATGTGACCTCAACAACACAGAGCCATGCACCCAACACAAGGAAGAACAGTGCAATATGAGGAGGCAGAGCTACTGGCAGAGGAAAGAGGACACTTTAGGGCCAGGAAGGTTGTTTCAGATGCTGTCTATTGCTAGGGGAGATATGCATTCTTGTATAGAGCTGCTTGACGTAGGAACCTGACCAAATTTTGGATACACGACCCCAAAAAGCACTCCTGATCCACTCTTGTTTCAGAGGGACATTTTTCATTCAATAATGTATTAAACTGGAATTATTTGGTGAGAGAAAATTTTGAATTCCTCATGTCTCTTAATACTAGAGTAATACTAAAACAATACCCTGGCAAAAGCCAGTTAAGTGTATGTGGAAGAATTAGTGAAAAGAGTTGGTTTGACAAAAACTGCATTAAAAAGATTTCAAGATAAAACATGTATTATTTTACATGAACTTGCTATTGCTAATTTATCTATCAAAAGTTGTCAGAGGCATTTTGAAGATTATCAACTGAGGAAAAATCCAGGTATGCCAAACAAAGTAAACAAGAACTATACTCAAGATAAAAGAATTGCTCTTCTTGGGAAAGGCTGAGGCATGGAGTGAAATAGTAAAATAACAACAATAAATCATCAAAATAACAGGAATACATCATCATGAAGATGTGTTCTACATAAAGTCAAAGGTTTTCCAGAGATCCAGTCTTAAATAGTTCTGAAGATGAAGTATTGAATTTTTCAGAATTATCCAGTTTGCAATGTTTATTGCTCTTGGAAGAATTAAGCAAAAAGCTCACTACTATGATACAAATAATGAACTGATAGAGGATATTGTTTTCAAGGAGAAAGACTGCTCGATAAAATGTAAGTCTTTACTAAATAGAAAAGGAAACATCAACAACCACGGTGAAATTCAGAAAGCTCACTCCATCCTGTGAAACAAAATGTTCTTCCTTCAAGCCTAAGGCAAGAAAAGATCTATCATCTTGATAACTATGCCTATGCCTTGTGGTATTTCCAGGAAGTGATACAGCTTGAAGACAAACTAGTTTAATGCTTATCTATCATTTTCTTAAAGACAGAATTTCTTTTTTTTTTTTCCCCAGCTTTCCCATCCCACTTTTTTCCCTCTGTTTCCTTTTAATTTTGGTTCTTCACATTCAGTTATTTCTCATTATTTCTCTTTTCTTTTCTATTTGTTTCTCTTAAAAATATGTTGTACAAAGCACAGACATTACCAATTTAGTAAACTCCATGCACACTGAATTGTCTGATAGAGACTGGAATGAGAATACTGCACAAATACTATAAAGCTTTATAACAAACTCTAAAAAGGTTCTGTAGAGCTTCAGTTTTGTTTCATTTTTTTTTTAGGAAAGGGGAAAATTAACTAGGATTCATGTATGCATGAATGTTTACACATGCTTATATACAGTCATTCAAACTTGAAAAATGTTTTATTGTATGGTTTGAAGGCTGCTGATTCCTCACATTTTGTGGAAAATCTAGTAATCCATCAATTAGAACTAGAATAGATCAGACATAAGTCAAAAAGTTCAGTTAAAAAACAATTAAACAACAACATGGCAAACTCTTTGTTTTCTAAATTGAAGTTCGAGCCATAAATTAATTTTTTGAGTGCTTAATTATATAAATTTATACTATTCTGGTCATGGGTCCTTTTCTTTTGTTCTTTTGAGAAAAAGCCTTACTCATCAACAAAATAAGCTAGATACTGTTTAAACTCCCAGGAGATGAGATTTTTTCCAAGTCTCTTAATTATCCAGACATTCTTGCAGCCATGAATGTGGTTTTTAAGCCAAACAAAAGTCTAGAATCAAAATAGCATGAGAACTGTACAGTTTCTCTAAGTATTGGTTGATGGTCTTTTCAAGCTTACACTTTGTGAAGATTAGGAGCACACTGCCTGATTTACAGGCCAGTTTTAATGACCAGTTTTGTAGGTAGCAAGACTTCTTATTTAACTGTTAAGTTTCTCACACCACTAAAGGAAACTAGGAACTTTTTTTAACAAAAAAATGAAAATTTTTGCCAGTCTCTGCCTCTCTGGTTACAAAGTTATTCAATATGCCTTAGCTGCCTTTTAGAAACAGAAGAGTAACTGAATGAAGAAGAATGACAAGTAAGGTGGCCTGTTTCCTTCTTTGCAGTCATTTTAGTATCTGATCAACATAAGGCCTTAAAATTGCCTCCAGCAATATTTTTTGATATTTGAATCAAATCACCAAAGCTTCGGTGGTTACTTGAAATTTATTATGATGAATCTGTATATATATGTTTGGATGTAGAAAAAGAAAGTTGTAGGGAAAGGGAAGACATTCAATAAAATGTGATCTAAATATTATAAGAATTGCTTTTTTATACTCTAAAATATACAGCTAAAATTTAACAGCAACATAAGGTGCATTTACATTAATACATTCACTCCTTCAAGCCCTGTAGTCTAAATTATTGTGGTTCTTCACAGGATTTTCTTTTTTTTTTAATATAGTAGGTTGCTACCACAACTAGCTAACTTTTAGACCAATATGTTTAATAATATCAAAGAGAAAATTCTCATGGAATCCAGCTAAGGTCTCTCAACAGAGCAGAATGTTTTTCTATATATACAAAAAAAGGAAAATTAAGTATTCCTCCTTCTTTAACACTGTCAGGAGCTTAGATGAGAGGATTTGTCTTCTGAGAATCTACATGAATCTGTAGGTGCTCCACTGTGATCTGAGAGTGTCTGACCACTTTGTATAACATGACATGAGCCTCTGATGGCATAAAATACTGAAAAAAGGCTCCTCACCTTCCATGGAAAAACACAACACATTTAAAATAAATTAAACATGGGTTGAACACTCTGTCAAGAGACAACATCCCTAATTGGCAGCTGCTGTTACAGCAGAGGTTGATTAGAGATGAGAGAGTAGTAATTCTCCACAGAAAGGAACTGTCTGATATTATTAAAAATTACCTGCTTGTCACAGATGTTCACTCTGATTATTTTTAGCATGAGTTTGAGTTTGAAATACTGGAATCCAAATTTATCATTACCCAACCTACAAAGAATGTTTTTGGCAGCCATTGGTACACTATCAGCAAAAAGTGAACTAAAGTGTTTGACAAGTTGTAAAAATTCAGAGTAATATAAAAATGTGGTTTTAAGAGCAGCTTTTCTCCCAGCATTTTCTAGTGGACATGTCAAAGCCTTAGAAAAATGAGGGAAAAATCCTGAGGTAAAAATAAGAAGAGAATGTATAAGGAAAAAGCAGAAACAGATATAATGAAAACAAAGGAAAATATCCTTTGAGAGGAAAAAACCCACCATTTGGAAGAAGTTTGCAAAAAACATTTAGAACCAGATATATATATTCTTGTGCTGTGCTTTAGGTAAAGCCCATATTACTTTTTAAGTAAATTAATATTCATCACTACTGCCAGCAAAGCCTGTATCTCTCTCTTCCTCCTATTCCCACGTGTTGTAGTTTACTCCCAGCTGGCAACTAAATACCACACAGCAGCTCACTCACTCCTGCTCACAGCAGCCACAGGTGTCTCTTAGCCAGCTTCCCCCAGTTTATGTCCTGAGCAGGCATTGCATGGTATGGAATATCCCTTTGGCCAGTTCAGGTCAGCTGTCCTGGCCATGCTCCCTCACAGCTTCTTGTGCACTTCCTCACTGGCAGAGCCTGGGACACTGAAAAGTCCTTGACTTGGGGTAAGCAGTGCTTAGCAACAACCAAACATCAGTGTGTTACCAACATCATTCTCATACTGAATGCAAAACTGTACCAGCTACTAAGAGGAAAAGAAACTCAGTCCTGGCCAAAACTAACACAATACCAACCCTCATTCCATACCATTTACATCATGCCAGATTCCACACTTCCTAATACCCCATGGTCTTTTACAGAGTTGCAGAATCACAGAATGGGCCAGGTTGGAAGGGATCAGTGTTGGTCTTGTCCCACCTCTGCTCAAGCAGGGTCATTCTAGAGCACATTGCTCAGGATTGCTGTTGAAGCCAACAGCTGGTCTGACAGCTTCACAAACCTTAATTTGGACATGGTTAATTCTATNACAAACCGTAATTTGGACATGGTTAATTCTATTAATGAGAAAAGTCTATGAGAAGAAAAACAATTAGTTTTTATCCATGTAAATATAGTATCAATAAAAGCAAGAAAGTTGAACAATAGAAAAACAACAACATATCTGCATCTGATATTTTTCTGAATGCTTGAATGCTTAGGCTATAGGTAACCAGTGGTAGTATATTGTAGATACCAATAGCCAATGAATTTACAGTAGTAATTTAGTAGCCAATAATTATGTAACACGAATGATAAAATCCAAAAGTCTATGAAAAAAAGCTGTTTTGTTTAATAAAGGCTTGTTACACTCTGTCCGAAGCAGAGCCTGTGTGTGTCGTGGCCGCCCCAACAGCGACAGCTTGCATCCAGATGGTTCTTGAATATCTCCAGTGAGGGAGACTCTACAACCTCTCTGGACAACCTGTTCCTGTGCTCAAGATACCTGCAAAGTAAAGAAGTTCCTCCTTATATTCAGGTAGAATTTCCTGTGCATAAGTTTCTGTCTGTGCCTTGTCCTATTGCTTGGTAACACTGCAAAGAGCCTGGCTCCATTCTCTTGGCACCTTCCCTTCAGAAACTTACAGATATTGGTGAGGTCCCCCCTCAGTCAAGTCCTCTTTGGTTTCATCAAAGTTGACTCTTCAGTGATGTGGCAATGGATAGGCAGGCTGGTTTTGATCTATGGATCCAGAGTGGCAAAGACAGACACTGTGAGGCACTGGCGTCAGGCTATGGAAGTGATATTAGCCAGTGTTATATAGCAAGCAACATCATGCCATTTCATTTGTTGGCTATTATCACCAAAAATCAAATCCACTTAAGGCACACACCAGATTTCCCCATCCTTCATCACTATCTACCAAATGCACCCATGTATTGGAGCAATGACAAGAAGAAAATTAACTTTGTCCCAGATGAAACAGGATAGCACAATTATTCTTTTACAAGTTGATAATATTTTAACTTGATTTGGAAGGCAAGAACTCAGCAATGTCAGTATTTAAAAAATAATGCAAAGAAATTTTCCTTAACAGACTTTGGCCATAAGTATGAGCTTTGTGTGGCTTTGGGTACCTTTTATTTACCATGAAAGCACTGCATAGTGTGCAAGGCTTCTCTTTCATTGAATGATGTCAGAACCCAGGAGGAAAAATAGTGGAATTACAAAGTTTAAGAATAAGCAAAGGGCAACAAAATGAACACTAAAGGATAACAAAGAACAAGAGTATTTTAAACTCTGTGACACGGCTTTGCTGTATAAATAGGAGTAAAGAAGAAATATTCCAAAATGTTCACATGGAACTTATATTGCATAGGAACATCATCATCTGAAGAGCTGCCCAAGTTCTAGAATATAGATACTTTTCTGTTCCTCTTCCTATGCCTATTTTAAAAGTGGTTCAAACACTCTGAATAGAGGCCTCTTAAAACTTCAGATGCCTGATGCTGACTAGTGTTGAAGCACCTTTTTCTTCTTTGTACACTGACTGCATCTGTCAGTCCATCTGCACGACTCACAACTTGCAGAGAGGAGAAGGTTAGTGGCAGTAAAACCAAAGAATTTCTTTAAGTGCCTCAGGTTGTTCTGTACTCCTTAAAACCAGAAATACCTGTAAGTGAACAGTTTTGGACAAATCTCTGGAAAGTTAGTAAACCCCTCATAAAAACCAGGAGCGGTACTTAACGTCAGATTAATTTCTTATAAGTGTCACCCTGCTTAACCCCTTCGAAAAAATATTTAGGGGTTCCAGAATTGTTTTACCTTAGTAGGTATAAAAACAGTCAGAACCCCTACAGACTACAAAATTGTAGCTCAGCAAGAAGTCTGGAAGAGAGTCTTCAGCATCAAAGATGCTTAAGCACATAGTGCCATATGCATATTCTAATTGCAGGAAATTTGCTTCAAGTTACTTTTGATTTATATCAAGCCACTGAGAACAGAAAATGGATCATTGAAGCATTATTCTTCTCCTTTTGAAAGTGATAGCTAAACTTGTATTGATTTCTACAGAGAGAGTATTTTTATTTTTTTTTAAATATCAAGTGATAAATACAAATTGTTGACATTAATGAGCCATTCCAAAATACAATTTTTCTGTTAAAAAAAAAAAAAATCCCACTGATTATAGCTTTGGAAAACCCCACGAGACAAATTTTACTCAATTCAGTATTTTTGCCAAGAGTCAATTACAGCTAGGAACACAGATTCTTTGTACCTGTTAAAAAGAGTTCTAGCAGATATAATATTTCACCCATAATAATATTGTCTGTATATTTGACATGGGTGCAAAAAAACCCATATAAAACAAAATGAGAGCTCGTGATTCAAGGTTTGGGTTTTTTTTAAGTATTTTCAAAACTATTCAGGTATTTTTCACAGCAGTAAAAAATTCACTGCTAAAAAATTAGAAATTGTAAGGTAACATGTTTTTTCCTTTCATCTAATTTCATAACCAAGAATAAAGAACATAATTAAGGCCCTCAAAGGCTTGCATAACAATATTTCATGAAGGACAGATACAGCAAGAAGAATGCCAAGAACAAGAAACATATGGGAACGAGTAAAGCATAAATCAGTATACTACAACACTCTTGTTTGAATTCTCAGAGAATTCACTTGGATATCCAAGTGAGAACTTATGAAAAACTTTATGAAAAACATATTCAGAGACAGGGTTTCTATATATTCTTTTTTCACTTAGTTGAGCTTTTAAACTATATGCACTTTGTTCATAATTGGAAACCACGAATTTGTATCCTACCTCAGTGTAAGTCCTTTGTGAAAAAAGCACATTACACCTATGTAGTCTTCAGTAAAGGAACACATTCAGAAGTCTTTATTATGTACTACTATAGTGGTGAAAACATCTGATGAAAAGAACACCAAAACCAACTTGTCTGTTTTGCTGAGATTTCAACTTTATTGGTACTTCCATGTTCTTTAGTCAGCCAGAGAACAGCCACAACACATTACACACATCTGAAAGTTAGTGCTATAACTTTCCTCCAGACAATTTCATTTCTCCTACTTGAGCTCAAGGCACTAAAAAGAGTAATATAAAATTGATGTAATCAAGTCAATATTTTTCAAAGAAAACCAGATTTTTCCTAGTGAGATCTAGTTCCAACACTGACATTCCAGAAGTTAAACCAAATTAAAAGGTGAAAAAGTAGTTGCTAAACATTCTATTGCAACTAAACTTTCTTGACTAATTGATGTTAATCTTGCCTGGTGTAATATCAGACTCTGTGCTGTCTATATCTATTTGTGAGCCTGATGTGAAACTATAAAATTAAAAGTATTCCTAAGGGACTGGTCTGAATGTTACATATTATACCATATATATTAAATGGAGCTCTATAAATATATTAAAAGATATTTGTATAAAAGCCACATGTATTTTATACACCCTATAAATCCTAAAATATACATATTTTATACTATATAGCCATACTGTACCCTATGTATTATAAACTATCATTATATACTGTATTAATTATTCATATTCTGTATTAATTATTTATAATTCATTATACGTTATATATTTTTATGCATTATATGATAAAGTACATCTCTGTAGTTTCCTGAGTTCATGTAGTAAAGCACACGATTATTGAAAAATATAAACAGTGGTATTATTCAGGACAATAAGAGAGTCAGAGGTGATTTATTGAAGCATTCGGAATCCAAGATTTTAATTCCCCACTGTGTGTTTCCTTTGGAGACACACCTTCTTTCTTCTATTTTTTCCACAGCTTCAGGACATTACGATGACAAAGCAGTCCTCAAACAATCATGAACATTGAGAATTAATGGCATTTGCTTTCATATTTAAAACAGTAAGTTTTCAGAAAGCCAATGTACTTGTTTAACCATTATTCTGATATACATTTAAATGTTATTAGAAAACCTAATGGACTTTTTTTTTAAATGCCTGAAAATACTTTGACTACGTTGCTAATAAATGCAGTATTTAAGTCTTTTGGTTCAAATGGTTTAATGTTGCAGAAGAGACAAGCAGTAAAATACACAAAGTATTTCCAGGACTTTGGAGTCTCAGTTCTAGTTTTAAAAGTGATTTGAAAATGTACAAGCTTGAATCCTGTTTAATTTTAACAAAATTAAAACTAACTTCATGGTTCCTCTTAAAAATTCTACCAAATTTCTCAGAACTGAATAACAAAAAACGCACAAGTAACAAAAACAACCCCTATCATGCCTCTCAAATTATACATCTTATATCTGTTTTCCTACAATTAAAAAATAGTCCCTAAGTGCCTGAATATGGAAACGAATACAATCTCATCAATGTTGCCATTTTATATAAGCAGGAAAGTCATAAGAGAAAGGTAAAATAAAAGGCTACAATGAAAAAAAAAAAAGTTCCCTATGTTTTGCCTCTAATTTCTTTTCCTTATATTTCAGTCTTCTTTTTGACAAACAGAATATTTCCTATTGTTCTTGCTTACACCCAGCTGGCCACTGAGCCCCCTGCAGCCCCTTGACATCTCCCCTGTAAATGGGATGGGGAGGGAGAATCAGAAGAGTAAAACAGAAAAAGCTCATGGATTGACATAAAGACAGCATAATCGGGAAAGCAAAAGCCACACCAGCAAGCACAACAAAACACAGAGTTCAGTCACCACTCCCCATGGGCAAGCAGGTTTTCAGCCATCTCCAGGAGAGCAAGGCTGCATCACACGTAAAGCTGACCTGAGAAAACAAATGCCATTACTCAAGACCTCCATTCTTCTTTCTCCCACTTTATATACTGAGCAAGATGCCACATGGCCTGGAAGAGCTGCTAGATCAGTGGAGGGGTCAGCTGTCCCAGGTGTGTCCTCTCCCAATCTCTCATGCATCCCAGCCCCTTGGCAGGTGGGGTGGGGTGAGGAGCAGAAAAATCCTTGGCTCTGTGCAAGGGCTGCTCGGCAATAACAGAAACATCCCTGTGTTATCAACACTGTTTCTAGAACAAACCCAAAAAACAGCCCCATAGCAGCTACTGTGAAGGAAACTAACTCTACCCCAGTACAAGCCAGTACAAATATTTTCATGCAAATTATGCTGAGCTGATTTGAAGACACATGGGTAATTGCACTTTTTGCAACTAGGCAGTCAGGGTGCCAAAGTGATTGCTGACACAGTAAAAAAGAGTGACCTGAAGATTGACCTCAAACATTGTTTCTCCACTTAATTGTGCATGTCTTTATATTGGGTTTGTGTAGCAAGGTTTTGGTAGTGCGTGAGCTACAGTGGTGGCCTCACTGAGAAGCTGCCAGAACCTTCCTTTCTGGCTGATGCCAGCCAGATTCTTCTAAAGACAGACCCACTGTTGGTCAAAGAAAATCCCTTCTGTGATGGTAGCAGCTTCTTGGGGATAACAAATTTAAGGAGGAAAAAAAAAAATTAAAAAAAGACCTGCACCCTGTGGGAAGGATTCGTGTTGGAGAAGTTTGTGAAGGATTACCTCCCATGGGAGGGACACCACTCTGGGGCAGGGAGGTTGTGAATCCTCTCTCTAAGGAGGAAGAAGTGGCAGAGATATGTGATGAACAGCCCCCACTCCCAATCAGAATGTGTTGCTGAGGGCAGGGTGAAGTAGGCGGAGATTTGGGGATAAAACTAAGCCTGGGAAGTATGGGAGGTATGGGAGGAAGGTGTATTTTAAGATTTGATTTTACTACTCATTATTTTCTGATTAGATTGGCCATAAATTCAGTTGATTTACCCAAGTCGAATCTGTTTTGCCTGTGATGATAACTAGTAAGTGGTCTCTCCCTGCCCTTGTCTCAACCCACCAGTTTTTCATTCTATTTTCTCTCCCCCAGGAGAGTGGTAGAGCACCTTTGGTGCAGGTCTGGCATCCTGCCCAGGTCAAATCACCACAGTCTTACAGGTACAGGATGAAAAATCTACAATAATGACAGAAGGAAACAGAAATGTCTTTCAATCTGTTCACTTCTGTTATTCAAGGAAAGGTGCTATAAAATTTTTGCTGAAAATACAGTGTGTGGAAAACTTTGGCAAAGGAAATCTTTAAGGAGGGAATATTTAGTGTCAACTTTCCCTTTTGGCCTCTGCCAAAATTAGTGTATTTGTTCCTAAGAGGATACCAAACTAGGATAATTACAGATGGCGTAATCATGAATATAGAGAAGAGACAGAAATAAAGAAATCTCATATTCAGAATGTTGTTACTAGGTACTGTCAGGAAGAGTATTTTTTGTGCCATTTGTCATAAGCTCTCTATTTGTTGATGATTAAAGAGGAATATTTATTCATAATTGTGAAAAAATATACAATTTTTCATTAATTTTACAAGTCATCTTAGACCAAAATGAATCTCCAAGGGCTGTAAATTTCTTCCTCATAAATCCAGAAGTTAATTTAAGGTCCAGTCATAGGGTTTAAATTTTTTACTTTATCTGGCTAAAACAATGCTTCAGCCATTTCTTCTGGGTTATCCTTAAAGTATAGGAGAATGAAGAGGGGTTATAATATATATATGTACATATAATGAGTATGTAGGGTAGGGAGAGACATATTTCTGTAAAATAATTATACTTGCCAGGAACAGGTCCCAAAGAATGACAAGAAAACTTTTTGTTAAAAAAAAAAGCATCACAAAAATAGTGGTTATACTATAGACATCACTGATTTTTTTGGTTTTTTTGTCCTTGGCAAGAAAAACAACATAGTCAAGAAAAGAAACTAGCTCATCATATTTCACTGGAGGAGCTTGATGTTCTTCACCCTGTTCTACTAGTTCCTGGTTTTCAAATTTGGAAAAGGGAACAAAAAAAAAGGTAATGCAGTGAAATGCAGATGTTTGGCTCAGCTCCACTGGTAAATCCATCTTCTATTGTACCAATAGTACACTTTCTTAATCAAAGCAGATGTTAATAGTAAAAAAGGGTTCCTTGTCCCTTTTTACAATAACACACTATTATTTCATGTGCATGTATTGCATTTTTTCAGATTATTTTAAATTAAATATATATATGTGAAGGATGTGTCAGACACAAGACATGTTAAAATAATCTAATGCTTTAGTTAATTTGATTTGATCACTACTTTATGCAGACTACTGATTCAAAATTTGTCAGAATACAGACTTTTTCAGAGCTCTTATAATTCTGGTGAGCTCCACTCCCTGATGGAAAAACTTCAGTGATTAGGTTTAAATTTGAAAGAAAGTTATTCCACACACTGCTTCTCTTCTGGACATATGGTCTTATGCCACAGATGTGCAATTTTCATTAGTTTTAATAGAATTCATTTCTGCCAACCCAGAGAACAATTTTCTGCAATGTGTCAGTTAATTTTAGAGAGGATATTTTAGGCTACATGATGACATAGTTATATAGGACTAACTTGAAAATGGTTTCAAACATTTTTCTTTAAGCGTAACATTTTAATTTTCAATTTGTACTACACGGATAAAGACTAGAATGGGAAATTGCAGATAAATAAGAGAGTTAATGTAGAATACTACAACATAGGACTAAAATCCCCATCATTATGAATCCCCAGTTTAAAACAGTAGGGAGAAAAATCATTAAGTTAATTGAGATCGCACAGTGGTAAGCGTTTATGTATGAATTAATTACATGACTCTTCTATAGGAGTCCTATGATATTCAGTAGGTGTAATTTCACTAAGTGATTTTTTGAATCTAACTCTGAAAATTCTGTTACAGATTACTTCTTTCATACATCCTTGAAGATACATCTGGCTACCTTCACAGGAAATCAGAGATGCAATCAGGCCAAAGCTGAAGAGAGTTTTTGTGCTCCAGCATGTCTCTGTTTTCCAAACTCCGGTGAATTCTTTCTCTAAGTACAATATCCATTCTCTGAAGGAATCAGAAATCAAGGTCTAATCATTATTTCTGAAAGCACTACTAGGGTAATTCTGGCTCTGTGCATCATTTCATTGGCCATCCTTGCCTCCAGCAGCTAAAATGTCCAGATTGAAGGCATGCTACTGTACAAAGTGCTGTGGTTACTGGTAATCTAAGCGAGTTAGATTTGACTTTTGTTTTTTCAATCCCCTACTGTATTTATACGATATTTTTGTCAGATTGTCGTTGTGCAAGTTGATGCTTCCTTTAAATACCTCGTATCTAATGTACATAATGGTAAGAAATAAGGTAATTTAAATGCATTTAAGAGTGGATGCAGTGGTGAAAGAATTGAAAACTTGTTTTGGAAGACAAGTTCCCCTGAAAATAATTACATATAGTCTCTGGAACACAGGAGTTTTTGAGTGCTCTTCCCAAAATCTAAGATTTCTGTGGTACTGCTAGGCTCTGTAGGATGTGGGAAGGACCAAGTGGAATTTTCTTAATATATTTTTAAGAAATCACACTTTTGTTTCAGTGAAACCTTATATTATTTTCAAAGAGAAATAAATATATTTTTATATAATGCTTCAGAATTTTACCTCAGAAATCCTAGGTGAAGCTGGTATGCCTCTTTCCTAAGATAAAAGTAATAAAATACATAGCCCCTAAAATTAGATAGCCCCTAAAATTACAGAAATCTATAATAGTCTTAAATCAAATTTTATTTAGTCATTTACTGGCATGATTATTAACAGGCTTCAAGTATGTGTTTTGCACTGAAATGAAAAACAAATTCTAGAAGTGCTACAATATTAATACCTCTACTCTTGGACTACAATTAAGAAACAAGGCAGGAATATTTCTGTGGGTGAAAAAACTTAAAACACTGCTCACATGCAATAGGAGCTAATTATAGTAGTACAGCCAGTAGACTGAAAAACAGCAACTGTGCACATAAATACCTTTTTGAAAACCAAATGGATTAGAATATTTTTGTTTTGAAAAGGCAATAAGAGCCATTTTCACTATTATTTTTCATAAGTTTTAGTTAGAACAGTTAATGTGCTCTGTCTTTTTTGAACATATGGTAGTACTTAAAAATCTTTTCATAGAAATAAATTTGTTTCTTCAAAACATTCAGGAACTAACAAGACCAAACTTTTAAGAAAATATTGTCACTGTAAAATCCTAGGGTAGTTACAAAACCAGACTTGTTTCATTTACACTTACAGATGAAGAATGAAGTGAATCTACAGGGAAGACCTAAAAAAGCTCAAATAAAACTTGAAAAGGCTCAAATCAGTACTAAACTCAGTCCCATATAACATTTAGCTATTATTTTGGCACTCTACAGAGAGAAAATTGTAACTTTTGTGAAGTCATTAAAGTTTCAAACACCTTAACTCAGATCTCATTGATTTCACTGAAAGCAGCTGGCTAGGTGCAAAAATGAATCCCTACATTTATGTGTGTTTCTCCTGAAAGCTTTGAAACATCTACCTCCTTATCTGTATACCAGCATGTCAAAATTCCCCTGAGTCACACTTTTTCCCATTTGTGTACTTTAACATTTAGTAATTCCCCATGCCTTCTTTCCCTTTTTGCTTTTATCTTTCTAATTCCCTGGAGAATAAGGAAACTTACTCACTTGAGCACCTTTCTGACTCTTAGTTCTGCACTCCAGCTTCTATCAAAGAATGAAGAAAGTTTTCTAGCCACTTCCATTTAAATGCAGAATTATTTTCATGCAGAACTTTTGCTCAGTGAGAGGAACCACAGATGCAGGGGCTTGTAGCTGTCATTACTGTCTCATAGATATATGTTTAGAAGGTGAAGCAAGTGTAGATTTTCCTAAATTAACTTTTGTTATTATGAAAACCATAAAGAAACCCTACCATTATAAAAAATAATTTCAAGAGAAGTTTATTTTCTTTTGTGTCTTTTAGCCACTATAGTTTCTTTTTCATGTTGCTACTGTGAGACTCACATTTAATTACCTTAAAACTCTTCATTTTCCTTTGGAATTGTATTCAGGCGCATTCTGGACTTTTGCATTATATCATTCTCCCAAAACATAGATTGCTAGTGGATATGTATATTTTGGAATTTTAGCCTTCTGTTTGGGACTCTTTTCTGGCCAGTATCACCAAAATATTTAGTCAAAATATTGGGCAGCACAAGAAGCATAAAATGTGTTTAGCATTAAACATAAAATGTGTATAGCAATGTATGGCTGAGAAATGAAAGAAAACGTAAGAAATTTACAATCTCATCTTTTTACTGTATGACAGAAGTCCTTGGGACTGATGAGACACTGGAAAATGTAGGTCTGTTTTCTATATTTCTTGGAAGCATATACAATGATTTCCCTGGGCTGCCAAGGAAAAGATACACATTTAGAATGTGAACCATGCCACATTATACCAAAATAAACATTGTTTTTTACTAGTAGGATTCTACTCCATTTCAAGTGTTTATGATGTACTTCTTATGTAGGAAGCAAGGGTATAGCAAAACCTCAATAAACCGTAACCAGTTTTACTGTGATAGTTTTCTGTAGATGTATTTAAAATTGCATGCAGTACCAATCAAACTCGAAACTACCCAAAGAAAGCTATTTTGTATGAAGTAGAAATAATCTATGGCTAGGATAAAGTCAAAGAAATACTGCTTATAGTAATAAATTATGGGATGAGTAAGTATTCCTGGGGTTTTTGGTATATGTGCAAAAATAGGCTACTTTATCTACTCTAACATCTTTTCTGCATTTCCACGAGCAGAAAGAAAGCATCTCAAAAAATAAATAATTATTCATACTTTTATCTCAAGCTGTCTCATTGTACTGTCTCCATTTAAATTAGTTTCTTTCTAACATTTTCAAATAACTTTATTGAGAAACTCTGCCTCATGTGTCATGGAGAAAGCACAGCTGGATCAACATAAGCAGTTAGAAAATGTTAGACTCAATGTGTTCAATCTTCCAGTCTCCAGTGTAGCTGCAACTGATAGGACACCCCAAACAGAGTCGTTCAATGCCTTCAAATTCAAAAAGAGCTCTCAGATTTGTCATAGGTCTCGGCTCCATTCACTCTATGAAAAAAAGTATAGCTAACTGCACACACAACCTATTAAACTTGCTTAATATTGCAGAAAGATTTAAAATAACAAAAAAAAAGAGCTCAGAGCTAACACAGCCTGGCAAGGACAGACCTTATTGTGATGTACAGCCATTCTCAAATCAAGCACCCAGACTGAAAATTTAGCATTGCAACTGCTATCTCAATCTAATTTCTCAGATTATCTTAATTAGGAAAAAAAAAAAAAAGAAAAATCAAAATGAAATATTTGCATATGTGAGAGCTATCCTAATACCTAAAAAAACCATTAAAAAATTACAAGTTCTCAGAGCTCATGCACAATTCACTGCTATTTAGATCCCAGGTGCTAATTAACTAATCAAAGACTTTCAAGCAGATCAGGCCAATCAGGGAAGGACCTCAGTAAGAAACTTCCAGAAATAGCTATAATGCCAGATGCGGAATTAAGAGCCCCTTTATCAAGAAAGGAGGACTTGATGAAGTTAGTGAGCACATAGATTGGTGAAGATCTCATAATGGTTGTGAGGGCTAACAGAGGTTAATTTCTCTGCATTTCTTAGTAACATTTATAAAAGAGGCTGACTTTAAACCAGGGTCTCCTTTCTACATCAGAACAAAGATATGAAGATAGAATTATAAAAATTAGGTAAGTGTTCCCGAGATTTTTGTTTCAATTTCTATATGCATAACTACCTTCTCTCTGGGTAAGTGATAGAGATGAACGTGTATAGTTAAGTTAAAACTGAAGCATTCAAAAATACCTTTAGTCCTCTAGATATGAATGGGCATCCTAAGAGACCTGAGGGGAAAAGTCATTTTTCTTTTACCAGAAAACAGTTCTGTATTCGTAAGGATGCTAGTTGATGCTAAGTGCTAATTATTAATAGTATAACTTTGAAATAGGAAGATACAGAATCAGGTGCGTAAACAGCTGATCTTGTCACCTTAGCCATTGTAAAGAACAATTTAACTATGAATCTCAAAAGTACTGAACTAACTTCTATGAATATCTGAGCAGAGATTTGTCTGCTGATCAATGCATTATTTTAAATTTACAGCAGATATACTTTGGATCTCTATTTGTGAACTCTAAATAAGCAAGGTATTCTGGAAGAACATATTTTCAGTTTAATCCTGACTATAGATCCAGGGCTTCTTTCCTTTTTCTAGAACGCCGATGTTCAGACAAGTTTCTATGAAGACTGTTAAAACCCAGAGGCTTTGAGGGAGCCCTGGACTCCCCCACAGCTGTGGTCACTTAACCAGAAGATGATGGTAGTGGGCTGTGGTCTGGTTGACCTAAAATTCTTAACAAATGGATAAATTATATGACAGGCTTTCTAATACTTTTTTGTGCTTAACTTCAAAACAAAAATCTATAACCTACTAGTATGTTTCTGCTTCACAGGTATTTTCTAGTAGGGCAGAGAAAAACTCTCTGAAATTCAACAAAGGCAAAAGCAGGGTCCTGTCCCTGGGGAGGAATAACCCCATGCACCAGCACAGGCTGGGGATTGACCTGCTGGGAGGCAGCTCTGTGGAGAAGGACCTGGGGCTCCTGGTGGACACCAAGCTGTCCATGAGCCAGCAGTGCCCTGGTGGCCAACAAGGCCAGTGGTGTCCTGGGGTGCATTAGGAAGGGCATGGCCAGCAGATCGAGGGAGGTGATCCTGTCCTTCCACTCAGCCCTGGTGAGGCCACATCAGGAGTGCTGTGTCCAGTTCTGGGCTCCTCAGGACAAAAGAGCTGTGGTGTTCAACAAATATGATTAGGAGACTGGAGTTTTTCTCTTACAAGGACAGGCTGAAGGAGCTGGGCCTGTTCAGCCTCAAGAAAAGAAAACTGAGAGGGGATCTCGTGAATGTCTGTAAGTATTTGAAGGGAAAGTGTCAGAGGATGGATCCAGGCTCTTCTTAATGGTGATGAGCAATAGGACAAGAGGCAATGAGTAGAAACTGATGTCCCGGAAGTTCCACCTGAATATGAGGAAGTTCCTTACTGTGTGGGTAACCAAGCAGTGGAACAGATTGCCCAGAGAGTAGGAGCAATCGTGGAGTCTCCCTCACTGGAGATAGTCCAGAACCATCTGTCCTGTGCCATGTGCTCTAGGATGACTCTGCTTGAGCAGGGAGGTTGGAGCAGATGACCCACTGTGATTCCTTCCAGTATTACCTGTTCTATGATTCTGTGATTCTTTTACAGAATTTGAGCTTAGTTTCAGGAGGCATTTCACACTTCCACAATCAGTGCTGCAATTCCCGAATTGCACTGTAATGCTTCTGGAGATGTAAGTGGTAAACAGCATTTTATATTGAAGAATAAAAACTGTTATATCCACCACAGCATGAATGGTTAGTGGTTACTGTAAGGACTGGAAGAGAAGTAAACAATTGTAAGTTTACAGGTCACTAAGAAACATAATGAGTTTCAATTTGAACAGGACTCTACCTTGTTAGAACTTATAATTTGAGGATTTTCTAATATTCAAAATAAATTACAATAGCTGCAGGCACAACAGGCTGTGCAAGACTGTTAAAGCTACTCAGTTGCAAAGTCAAGGGATTTGATAATGTATACAGCTTTTCCCTTGAGGCCAAAAATGTAATTATGAAAAAGTTCTGAACCAAAAAATAGTCTTGTCATCTGTTTTTATGAGAGATAAAAGATCATTTTAAGGTGAAGAGGTTACATATAAGAAAGAAAATTAAATTTAAAAAACCCAACATGACCAACACTACGGCTGCTGACGAATAGTAAGAAGAAAATTAGATATTATAATTAGAAGGGGAAATCATTCTACCTGTACTAGACATATGCTATTAAAATATTTAATTCATCTCTTGATTAATTCACTGGATGATGTGGAGATTATTTCAGAGGTGATAAATCAGTAGATTAATATGTATTCAGCAGGGATATATGAGATAGGACTGAATTAAACTTCCTAGATCAATAGGAGATGAGTTAGACCCTTCTCACTATATTGGTCTAGAGCAGAGTATCTTCTTTTTATATGTAGTTCTAAATTATCTTACTGTCTCAATAACTCCAGGCCAGGGGAATATGATTAGAAACACACTCTGGTACAAGAAATTTTAGCTGCTATTTTAAATACTTTTTCCTGACTTTTCTGAATAAATTCTCAGGTATACTTTGGTAATGTAATACTTCTTAATTCTCTAGTTAAAAGTGATAGTGATAGCCCCTACCCTTTCCTCTGCAGATTGCATTCCCTTACATTTGGAGAAAACTATATCCATCAGACCTGTCATGTGTTTGTCTTATTCTGATCATCCCATTCAGCTGTGTTAAATGGCTTCAAACTTCGGAGTTCTACATTGTTACAAGGTTTTTTATGGCAAGTCCTTCTAATGGGAACCTGGGAAAACAATTAAATATGCAATAAGCACCTAAGATCTTTAATATTCTTCACTATTTATGCAAGGAAACCTTTCAAACTGGAATATTTAAGATGAATAAAAGCGTAAGATTATGTGGAAAAGATGAGAGGCAAAAAAAAAATAGAGAAAGAAGAAAATATACCTTTTATTTTTTTCTTTCTTTTTAGAGAAAAAAGTTCCCTACAGATCACAAATAACCAGATAGTGAAAAAATATAGACTGAAAAAGGAAACAAAATTTTAAGCTGTTTCTGAACAGGAACATATTTTCCTTAGGAATTTTCAGGTACACTAATATGTTTTTTGGAACTGTATTTCAAATCTGAAAATGGAAAATTCTGCTTTCAGTGCCTCTACTTGCGCTTCAAAAGAGTGCTGTGATTCTTTTTCAGTCGTCACTTCAGACTATTTGATACTGCAAGAGTAGAATAAATGAGAAGTTAAAGAAACAAGCAGAAGGAAGAAAGTGGGGAAACAAACTCATTGAAAGGAAGATAAGAAGATATTGGAAGTCAATGTCCAGGAATGGATGAGAGGAAGAAAGATAAAAAGTCAGATTAAAAGTCCTTATTGGTTTCTAGCATGGCTGCACAAAAGTCAGTGTGATAAGTACTTGTTAATGCCTTTTCAGTGATCACTTTCAAAAGTGATTTCTTTTGGTTTAAAAGAGAGAGAGGAGAAGGAATGGGCCTGAGTCTAATGAAAGAGAATATAGTTGTTTTCTATGCCACACTACTTAATGAACTGACAATAAAGTCATGGTTTCACTAGTGAATGTTTTAAATACTGTTATTCAAATGATAGTGGTATCATGCAAACTCTGATTTTTTTTTGGAGATACACAAGACATGGAATGGAAATGTAAAGTATTCACCGTAGATATTTCATAGTAGACCAGCATCCTGATAATTTATTTTTCTACAAAGATATAATTTTTTTTTTTCTCTAAAGCTGTATTTTATCCAAATTTCAAGTACTGCATCCTGGGAAGTTTGGAAATTAGATTGGTGATAATGAGGTTCAGCTGAGACTTTGGAAAGAGGAGACAAGTCAGCTAGTTGTATTGAAAGCTGATAATGTGTCAAGATAAATTAACATACCATTTTCTTAATGACCTGGTGTAGGTTGATTGCTATTGAACAAAATCATTAGCAAAGTTCGTAAAAGCAGGAAAAATACGTTAACTGATTTTACCATTGACATGATGTTGGAAGATGTCATTAGTACTGAATAGTTAGAATACTTGACAGGAAGATGAGGGTGACTAAGGAATAAGGAAATAGAAATAGGATTAAAATAATCATATTAAATTCAAGGTGTGAGCTGACAGTAATAGATGAGCTACTCTTTATTAGCAACTCCAGCCTAGTGTTGACTTTGAGTTCACTGACTAGGACAGAAGGAGGGATTTTCTGTGTATTAACCAATAAGTGGTTATGAGACAGTAACACAGCAAGACTCTGAAGAGTGCAGTTCCAAGTCGTAATGCTTCATGTGAGCTCTTCTCAGCTGAGATGGGGGAATATCAAAAGCCTTACAGATGGCTGCAGACTTTCTAGTACACTTAAGAAGTTTTTTTAACCTCCCATATAAAAGGAGTCAGACTTGCCTATAAAGCCAAAAAAACCCCACCAGACCTGAAGGGATAGAAAAAAAAATAAGTCATGGACTGTAAGTGACAAAGTGACAATCCTTCACTGAATACCAAAGACAGAATATTAAGATACTTCAGGCTGGTGACATTGGCTGTAGCAAGACAATGGTATGACATTATAATACACATCATTCTCGGTTTTGACTGAGCATGTGTAATACTTCCCTTTGCTTGGGCCCACAGAGGTGTTTAATTAATCCAGGGAAAAAAGGAGCATATGAGAACTATACTTGAGGTAAAATCAGTAGAGCAAGTAGGTATAAACTGACCATAAGTAGCCTCTTGAAAAGTAGAAGAATTGTTATCACTAAAGGATGAATCTGTAACAGTGCTTAAAAATCTGCAAAATAACAGAAAACCTCCTTTACTGTAAAGTAGAACTTAAGAAATAATGAACGGTGTATTTGTCTGTCATATGAGGGTCTAAACTTGATAAACTTCCTACTTTGTGGTAATAAATATGTAGGTATAGCTGGAATTAATTCAACAATTTTCTGGTTTCATAAACAGACAGTGGATGAGATTTTAAGAATTTGCAGAATGTGTATAATCTGGTTTCTTGTGGAACAGGGTACCACAAAAGCTGTGTCATGGTGATCATTTACTGATTCCAGTGGTGATTCGATGTGTTTCTCCTTTCCATTGAAATGGGATGCTGGAGATATAGGCACCTCCAGCATCGAGATCAAAATTCCAAATATTGATGAGGTCAGAATTGCACATTGTTACCTGCAGTTTGTCCAATATCTGAGGCTCAGATGAGTTCCTTTTTAATTTCTATAACGTCTGTAAAAGAAATTGAAAATTTCAGAAAGTTAAGCCATTGAAAGAGAGTTTTAATAAATACACTTAGTATAATATCTGTGTTTCCATGATAAAAGAATCATGGCTAAAGAATTGCTAGAAGTTAAAAGGGTTCATCTGTATTGCGTTTGGCAATTCACTGAGTTACCATTGTATTAGCTGTATTCCTCTGCCAATATCTTTAAAACCAGTCCTTTAAATGGGAGGAGACAAGGCTTTTACTGCTCTTAACTTCTTAAAGGCCTTATACTGGGGACAAGGCCGTTACTGCTCTTAACTTCTACAATATAATCACAATGACTTTAATACTCTTGGTGGACTATCCTTAACAGTTTTCCTGATATAAGTCTTAGACTATAAGTATCTGAGAAATAAAGAAAAATAAAGCACCCTATTTTTCTTGCACAATATTTGGATGCGTTTTTTGATAAGAAATTATTTTAAGTTTTTTCTCTATACAATGATAAAGTTATACAAAATCTGAATCATGGCATCTTATTAAAGTATTTCCAAAGCAGCAAAAGGAGAAAAAGGTTTAAGAATGCAAAATTTTTTGTTGAGTTCAGCAGGATTTGTCTTCTTTCTTCCATAGGAATGAGATTAAATGCCAGAAATGGTGCATACACATATGCACTTTTTGGAGAAATTCCAAAAACCAAGATAACTCAGTCAGATGTCTACTATAGCTACTACAGCTTTCAACAGTGCCCTACTTCTCAGTTTTTCACCAGACACAAGAATGAGGGGAGAGGAATCACTAATTCAGTAGCACAGAACACGAAGACACTATGTTAACTAATATTTGCACATACTTTACTAACATTTTTATCTTACAAATCTCACTTTTTTGTGGCAGGATAATTTTATTTCAGAGTTCCTGTTTCCTTCTAAGTTCTCCAGTTACATTTTGATTCTTCTTTTCAGAGGTTTTCTGAAGGTAAAACTTACATTTGGAGCCTATGTTCCACAAAATCTAGTAATGCACTAGTACTGTGTAAGCTAGTCTTCTTTCTCTGCAGATTATGAAGATCAAAAAGCACAGGGAAGGTTGTGAAAATAAAGTGAGCAAATAAAAGCAGGAGGGAGGTTTTTTCCATTCTAAGATTCTTGGACAAGTGTATACCAATTTTCTTCACCTAGAACTGTGATACATCCAATTGGAACATATCAATTTTATGAATCAGGAGGTGTTTTTAAAAAATTATTTTAGCTGCATGTGCAGGTTTTTTAACAACAACACTGAATGCTGGTAGTTTTTGCAATTTAAAATAAACCACCTGGAGGAAGCGGACAGATAGTAACTTAACCCAGTTAAACACACAAATGCATGCAACAATATAGATGTTCAAACAACACTGAATACGTAGTGATCTCCTTCAAAACAACAATACTCAGGGATAGAGCAGACGCTAGATTGAGTACTGAAGCAAGAAAGAAAAAAAATCCATTGATTACTGCAACAGATCCTAACATCGTTTTATATACGGAGCTCTCCGTGGCTTTGCAATAATTCTTATCCACAGTTTCTGCATTGCTAAACTTGGCACTGAGCCCCATATCTACAAATCCCAGAACATTAAATATTTAGGTAAAAGTAAGTAAAGAGAAGAAAAGCTAGTCAAACAAATCTTGCATTCAGTTGTATGAATACACTGACCATTTGTCAGTGTAGTACACACATTGTGTCCAGCAGCATCACAGAATTATAGTAGTGTTTTACTGATCCCTTTAACTGGTCTTTGCTCAGTGACAGAAAGACACCTGAACAAACAGTTTTTCCAGCTTTACTATTACATGATAGATAAAACAAAATAAGAAAGCTATTCACTTACAAATAAGGGTTTTTTAAAACCAAGACAAGGTAATGGCTGCAGGTGGGATTTGGTAAGAAAAGGTTGTGCAAAGTTCTGTGTTTGGGGAAAAATCTACAAAAGCACACAGGAAAATTGTACAACAAAGGGTGTGTGCTTCAGAGGAAAGCATGCTTCAGAAGTGCACGGGGGCTGTGTGATCTCTCCTAAACTGTGCTTATGATAGTCAGAGCCATAAGGTAGAACCCTTTTGATCCCATAAACACCATTTCCCAGAAGGATCCTGGCAAAAATAGAAGGCTGCAAAGTAGAACAGACAGAAGATACAGCCATAAAACCTGTTAATAAAAAATTGGCAGTTTTTCAGCCTTCTGCTAGGGTGCCAAGTTGTCTAAGAGAAACTATTATGGGATTACAGACACAGAAGATTTGAGAGGGAACTGGAAAAATTTCTTGTGGTGATTCTTTAAGAAAACTTGAAGTTGGTAATAAATTAACATGTAAGTGGAAATAATACATAAGGCCACCTTATTGTACCACGTTTTCTGCTTTGTACATATTGTGCAAATTTAAATTACTTCAATTGTGCAAAGTATATCTTACTGAATTATTTGGAACAATGGCACTCAAGTTTGCAATGGTATCGTTCTTAACACAAAAAGCCGAGGAACTGGACACATATAAATTAAATTTTAATACTGCAAACTCACATTATGTGAGATTACTAATTCTGCAATCATTAATTAAAGTCTTAGTTTCTCCATAAAATTTATGAATTTAAATATCCATTTATTGCTATCTAAAATCACACAAAACAAAACTCAGGTGGTGATTAAGCTGAATTTTTTTGAAATGTAAGGTGTTTCTTGTGCTGCACGAAGGATTGCTACATGGCAAAATTTACTTTTTGGTGACAGAATCAGTCATGGGACTGATTCCTGTTTTAAAAACAACATGAATGTACAGAGAAGTAGATGAAAAATGCATTTGGTAAAGAAATCTAATATATATGGAAGTGGAAAAAAAAATCTTGATTCGCCACTTTGGGGTATCATGGTGAAATACCTCATACAGAGCCCCTGCAATTAGCCAGGATCAAGCTAGCTGCAGAAGGAAAGCAGTATATTTATGTAGCAAAATTTCTTAGGGAGAATAGACATAATTGTCTGATGGAAGAGCTTTGAGTTATCCAGGTAGGCCTCAGATTTTTGGGCCTGTGTCGAAGTAATAGCCTGTGGCGCAGCCAAAAATTTTTATTAAGGTGTGTTTTAATTTTAGATAAAATAGTTGCACCGTAATCACAGTAGCTGTCTTAACTTTAAATTGTTTTGAATTCTTTCTCACTCTGTACACAAATTAACAAATACCTTGTAACTGTACACTGTCTGAACTCTCTATAATCAACCATTTTCGAAATAATAAAAGAAAACCCATGATAAACCAAATTAGTTCACATTGTCTGTTGCTCTGTTCTCAGCCCCCACATTAAAAGCCCTAACTTCTTATTTATACATGTCTGGTCCTGTGTCTGAGTCAATGAACCTCACGGAAAGCACTGGTTCAGTTTTGCAGTCTAGGCAGCGGAGTGTCCCCGAATGCAGGCAGTGCCTGTGCACTGCAAACAACGTGGGCAGACAGCAGATCTGAGCTGAATGCCTCTGTGCCACTGCTAGGGCACAAAACACTTGTGCAGTCTGTGCAATTGCTTGTACTGATGTCACTCCTTTCAATCTGCTAAATGCAGAAATGCAGAGACATAACAGAGCAAATTCACATATGGCTACACAGAGATAAATCTATAGGTAGCAGATTAAGGAATTAGGGGAAAGTAATAAATTGGTACTAAAAACGAGAGTATAATTTGAAAGAGATTTCAGTGGGGGACAAAAAAGAAACTTTGATAAAAAATAAATGTTCACAAGCCAATTTTTATTTCACTGAATTGTGGGTTTTTTTCCAAAAAAAAAACCAGCATGAAAAAGCAATTTCAAGTGAAATATTCCACAAGTGTATTTGAAATCACTTTTATGAAATTTCCCTTAATATAGGAAAGCTCAAAATCAGCAACTCAAAATTAGATTAATTGAAATGGTAGTAAAATATCACTTTCAATTCCACCTAACTATGGTTTCTGATAAACATCAGCAAACACACTGTTTGTTTAGCCCTACTTAGGATTCATTTCTCTGAGTTAAAATCATTTAATCTTTTCCATTTTCAACTGTGTATTAAGAGAATTACTTCTGAATTCCACAAAGTTGTAGCAGAATATGTACATCATTGAATACTTGGCAATGGTACAACATATGAGGAACTGTGAATCAGCTGGGAGTAAACCATTCCAAAAATGGCATTCTATGTGATACTGTAAAGAAGATAATTGGGTTTTCAGCATTCATAAATATAACCATCTTGATTTTTACATTCTGATTATATTGCCAATTATTTGCGATGTATTTTCATTCCTCTAAATATTGCAAATCATGATAAAATGCTGCTTATGGGAACCAAAGTAATCCTGTGAAAGAAGTTATTAGGCAGCCCAACCAGCAAAAATAACATGTAGCAAACTGCTATTGGATCCTATATGGGCAATGATGCAAAACGATCTCATGGGATGAGACCCGGGGCAGACTTGTGAGAGCAGAGTGATTTAGCATTTGACAGGCACACGTTGGGCTGTTTGCTGACTTTGGCAATGTTTTTACGACATGTTATGCCAATAGACCCTTAGTGCTAATGACTTGCCTGAACATAAAAGCACATATCGCTTCATGTACTGTTATGCTAATTTATGATGACCACTTTTCAGTTTCCTTTTCTACGGGGTGAAAAGAGGACATAACCTTCAGCCATAGCCCTGTCTGACCATGAAAATTCATGAGGGTTTACTGGACAAACCTATGACTGCCAGGTGACCTATTGGCTGAGGGAGCAATGTTCATCTTTTATTAAATACTCCTCTTATCTTTGCTATTTCTGTCTTCTTCTGTCCTCCTCATGTTTACAATTATTTTTAAGAGTGGATCACCATTCCAAACTGTTATCCTGCCTTATTTTTTTCTAGGCAAGAAATCTAGATTTCATAGGCCCGATATGCTTTTTTGAGTCTAGAGGTTGACTTTTTGAAATTAATGAGTAGTAAGTCAAGAAACAGATGAGATCAGGCAATATACCCATGACCATCATTGACACATTTTTGTTGCTTGCTAGAATTTGATACTGATACCTTAGATATTGTGCAGGCCCACAAACACATACTCACCTCTGAGCTTCCATTATATACTTGCTAACAGTCTTCAACAATATTTTTTAGTCTTAATTAAATCCTGTTGTTTTTACAGTTCCCAGTGGCACAATCTAACCTTTCTATTGCCTATTCTACTTAATTTAGGGATAGTTTCTGTTCTTAAATTGGCTTGAGCTTGGGAAAAAAAAATCTTTCCAATAAACTGAAATTTTATGTTCATTTATTCTTAAAATAGATGTTCTCCTTTATGATAAAAATGACACAAGAGGAACACAAATGTGTAAAAATATGATATAATGATATTATCATTTTTATTTTAGTTTTTTAATAATATCTGAGAAAGCTCCATTTGTTAAACTTGCGCCTCTTCTCAGTATATCCACTGCTAGTTTACTCTTTTTATGTTCATATATAGTCAGAATTTCTTGTGGAAAACTGTTTAAGAAAAAATTACTTTACTTTAAAATAAACCAAGAAAATGACTTTTTCCAGAGGAACTGTAGGTGTGAGTCACACAAGCAGCTCTAAAAATCTGTTTCCTGCAAAGGTAAGAAATCTCTGGAGTATCCTTATTGGAATGGTGCTCTACAATGCATAGATTTTGTCTTCTAATCAATGAGACTTACTGGCAACACAATGACACTAATAATCATTAACAATAGAAATTCTGATTGTAACTAGTGAGATAAGAATGGTAGCCAGGCATTCCAAAGAGTCTAAATCATTGTCCAAGTATCTATTTCTTGATAGTTTTACAAATTAGCTGCAGTGCTCAGTTCATAGTAACATTAAAGGAGCACTAAGGCAGTCAACTTCTCACAGTCACAAAGAATCATTAAGATATGTTACTCCAGAAAGGTTTGCATATCTGTCTCATCCACCTCCAGAAAACAAACAAACAAAAAAAAACCAAACAAACAAGCAAAAAAACCATCCCGAAACAAAACAACAACAAAACCACTACCCACAAAAGGACCCTTTCTCAGTAGCATGATATGACCGAAATTAGAAAAATAAAATCCACCACAGCAGTGATAAGTCAAATGACAAATTGGCAACTTTACAGATTTGCAGGAGCATTGATTGAAGAATAATAATTGCAATTGAAAAAAAGTTTCTAAAGGACACAAATATATACAGGTGTAACATTAAACCTGGTTATCGCTTTCACTGTTACTATATGCCACAGGTGTGGAATAGGCAAAATTATGTACTGAGGGAGTGATGACAGGTCTCTATCCATACATCATTCCTATTGAATTTCATATGTGCACCTTTTATTTATTTAGGTATTTTTGTTATTACTCTTGGACGTGTTTCAGCAAGTTAGACTTTCTAATTGACTTAATGGAAACATTATGAAAAAAAAAATCTCTTCTGAGAACATTTTGCTTGTGCATTTGACATTTGCCTGTTTTTCTTCTTATTAGGAGTATTTTCATGAAAAACATGGAACACAGAAGTTCATTTGGTTCCAAGATCTATTTCCCACCTGAAGTCAGAATCAATTCCATATAATTGAACTTCAATGGATTTTAAGTAGATTTTATAATTACACGAAATACTCTGCTTAATGTGGAAGAGAAGAAGGTGAAATGGGCCTAAAGCCAGTTAAGCACTCTCCTGCTCGTAGATTGAATCCCAGTACAAGTTTAAATAGCCTCAGGCTTTCTGTAACTTGCACCAGATGGTAGAACCCCTCGGAGGCAATTACATTGGCGGGAATGACTGAAGCATGGTATGCTCCAAGTATAGTCCTTCCTGCCCCAGTACATTTCCAATAAGCATTTCCTTTGCCAAGATGCTGCAATGACAGCTTTAGACTGCTCAAAGATTTCTCCCATGTGGAATAAATCCCCAGTTAGCCAGAACAGGTTTAATTCTGCTTAGAACTGCTAAAGCGATACATGGCCAAGTGGGCTTAAACTAAAAGTTGGCCCCACATCCACAGCTAATGAATAAGCTATAGTCCAGTTCTCTATTACATCAGTTTTCTGTGTTTTTTTTAATTATTCTGTTTTTTCTTCATCCTTGTAACAGTCTTGTACAGGTTATCTGTACAGAAAAATGATTTCTGGTACCTACCCTAAATTTCTTTTCTTGTAATACCTATTCCCACCCACTTGTCCAATTAGCACAGTTATGCTGGGAAAAAAACAACTAGTCCCCCTTCCAAAGCTTCAGGTTAGCATTCAATATAGCATTTCAACAGCCTGCATTCTCAGACATTATGGATCTAAACTCTCAGCCTGCCCTCATAGCTTATAACCTTTAATCCTGACATCAATCTCGGTGTTCAGTGCAATTACTGTACTGCTGTGTTCTGAAAACTGGCAGAGACTCAAGAGAAGTTTGTGAAAACTTGCAAGTTGCTCATTCATTTTCATTAGAAAACTGGTGAGACACAAATCTCCTTCAGATGTTCTCTGAAATTCCTTCTACTCATCAGTGAGGAATAGTATCTCTAGACTGTGAGGTTGAAAAATCACAAAAAACTGTTCTGTTTGTGTTATTGATTTCTCCAGGTTGGCACAAGCCCTGCATAGGTTTCCTAATTCCTTTCAGGAGTGCCTAGTAATTTATTGTTTTACTTTAATCTAATTCCTGGTGTGAATGAACAACTTCAACACTGAAAATCTTAAAAGGATGCTCACTAGATTCTCCATGTGTGTTGAAAGTTCACAGACTGTTCCTAAATAAGAAATTGTACTGTAATAATTATTTCTACATAGTGGCCCTGTTCAGAGAACAAAAACTGCAATACGAGGACCTTTTATGGCATATAGATTCTGGCATTTGAGAACTACGTGCATTTTAAAATGAGAATTATATCTGGGATGAAAAAATTAGGAAGTTTTGCTGTAATAAAGGTCTCACATTCCCTGATAATTTCTCCATAGTCGTTGATAGAATATACCTTCTCCCTAGCATGCAAATATTCTGTCCTGAGCTTTAGAGCCTAAAAGAGCAAAACCTGAAAGGTGATTCAGATAGTGAAAATCTCATCTGAACTGCACACGGAAGGGGTTAAACTTTTATTTTAGAAAGTGTTCCCCCTGCCTGTATCTTACCAGCAACAGCAGCAAAACCCAATGATGGGCTGTCTACACAGTCTGAGTCCTGGAGAAAGCAAGGTGGCAAGTTTCTGAAACAGAGCCTATGCATCATCTTCTTAACTGTCTTCAGCAAAATGAATTACTTTTTCAGGCTGAAGGTATCAAATTGCTTTTCGAAACTGAGGTCTCTAAGATAATAACAAGAGCACATTTTCTGGAAGCTGTTTTTTTCCTCTATCTGAGCTCAGCAAGGTACCTAAGCTTGGTCTCTGAAAACATTTTTGCTTTGGTCCATTAAGTGATACAGCTTAGCATTGATCTGAGGCTTTATTTCCTTGTGTATTTTCATAGCCTTATAGTGTAATCCTACAGTAATGCAAGAAAACACATCGGCCCACCTGCTTGTATTCCACTCTTTCCTGGCCTCTCTGATACCTTCTGCCCAGTGAGGAATGACATTGTCCTCACCCTCATTAACACCACGGGTCTCATGATGAAATACTGATTTCCTCAGTTCTTTATATTCACTATGTTGTACCCACAGCAGTGAAACCAGTGTTGTCTCACAAAAACTTCACTTTCAGATAACATCATCAGATCTGCTGCCATTCACGGATCAAGGAAAGGACATTGAAAATGTGTAATTTGCCAAATACACAAGTTAAATATTACTGCCAATAACATATACCAACAGTTATTGTAAACACATACATCACTTATGACTGTCTTTTACTTGGATACCAGATGAAACTCTAAAAATATCTCAGCCCTGAAGACAAGTAAATAGTTTCAACAAGGACTGTCTGACAGTACAGAGAAATTAAACAAACAAGTTAATATTGCTATTGTAATGTTCCCTGACTGGCAAATCGTAGTTGAAGTAAGGCACACAGTTTCTGGGAAAAAACCCATTATATAAAAAATATACATACCACCCTTCTGTCTTTTTTTTCTGTCTTTGAAAGTTAAGATCTATGGATCTTATTTATCATCCTCAGTTTAATAGTCTATAACTTCATGATATTTTATCAGCTTGGAAAACTGGAATGCAATAATGTTGTAAATTATATTGACAGCCTTTTGATTCCTAAGCCTCATTTTTATTGTACCTGTATCTTGTACAAATTGGCACATGAGATCCCATTAGATTAGACAGCTAGATAGATTGACATACAAAAATATTTAATGTCATTCCATTTTGGTACAGGTCAATCAACAGTTTGCTAGAAAATTCTTAGTCAGATTTCAGACATTTAAGTAGTTTTTTTAAGAAATAAAACCTTGAAAAATTGAAGATCAGATTTGAAAATAACCTGGAAACAGGGTGTTGGTTACCATTCTGATACATATTAGAAGCCTATAAAGTCATTAATTCATCCCATACCAAATTACACAAATCTGTCATAACTATAATTTACATTTTGGGGAACCAAATATATTCTTATTATTAAAGCTTTAAACCATAATACTATAAGGAGACATGATTTTGGGACATAAATATGTGTCACTGGTAGAGACCTGATGATCACCATTTGAGAACGACCATTCTACAACATGTGTAATTTTATTATTCACAAACACTAACAAATTTTAAACTTAACAAATTTGGTGTTACTAAAATAAGCCTAAGCTCATTAAATATTTTGAATCAAAATATGGCAGTAGAAATCATAAACAAAAGTCTTGTAGATTATATTTATTATGTTACCTTGATCCCTGAGTTATTGTGATCCTTTCCTCTTAAGGTGAAATCTTTAAAAACAGCAAACACCCAAATGTAGAGTCCTTTCTGTGCAAAGGTTGAGAAGTTCTTAAATTGAGGGTTGGCAGGAATCTTGCATTATTAACATTTTTTTTCTGAAAAACAATCTTGTGTGGCAGACACATAAATGAAAATGGCGTTTCCTAGCCATGAATTTTAACTTCCAGTTACAAAAACAGTGATAATTCTAGGTCATGGATAAAAGACACAGTCCATAACATAGGGATACAGGGCAAATCACCCAAGGTAACTGAATTTTTTCTTCTGCAATTGACCATTGGTTGTATATTTGCAAGCTCCATATGTAGTCAATAAGCATTTACAAGGATAGTGATGTTTTTAATAAATCTCCCCTTTACATTCTTTGTCCTGTCTCCCGAAGAACCCATTTTTAAAAAACAAAAAAAAATTGAAAAATATACTCAGATATTTTATGCTAAACCTAAATGAACATTTTTACACCCTTACAAAGGTGATCTCACACTGGTTGGTTTTCCTCCTTGAGACCTGGTCTTACAAGCATAGGTGTGTGAATCGGCACACATAGGTAACCGATTCAATGCTGAATAGAATTGTTTCAGCAATTGCTGAAATGCAGAGTAGATTTGTTTCATTATCTTGCTGAATGCTGGGTGGCAGAGACACACGGGGACACGGGCTTAGCTCATCCTGTCACTGCTGACCCAAGATATCAATTGCACATGCAGTTTGTCACAAGGCTGTGCTTTTATGATCTCTCTCTCCCCCAGCAGGAAGCTCAAACATGTCCATGCGAGTGTGTTATTTCTACACAGGAATTCTACTTCTCAAAACAGGCAGAGGATGAACAACATTAGGCATAATAAATGGAGTTTTCCCACACCAACATTTTTGGCATTCCCGGCTGCAAGGTCACTTTGAGCAAAACCACTTATTTTTCACCAAATCTTCCAGTTTGAACTCCTTAATCTCAAAAGTAGTATTAAGATAAAATGAGCATGGCTCGTCTTAGTCTTGAAGACTAATTTCAGTTTTCTGGAGGGCTTTTCATTTTTTAAAGTTCAGATTTAAGAAAAGAGAGTTTCTTTTTCTATGAAAAAATTATTTAGGCAGTGTCAACCTACACACTCTGACTGGAGTAGGGGAAATTTGAATTGTCCTTTACTTCTTTAGATTTAGCATGGGAAGGACATGGATATTTTTCTGGGATATTAAATTCTCTTTACTTACCTTCCTGCTAATTTATACTAAGGAAGGGAAATATTTCAAGGGTAAAGCCATCAAGGTAGTCAGGCTTCCCTCCACTTCCAAGAGAAAGGCAAAAGTGGGATGCAATTGAAGGAATAAAGTGAACTGCTGGAAAACTCTCCTAGGACACATGTCAGGATGCCTGATTTCTTGAATTTGTGGTTTTCCCTTTGTGGACAGGCTGTTCTTTTTGGTCTCTCTTTCTTACTCTCCTATCTAGTTTCTCCACTGTAATCACCCTCTTCTGTCTCCCTGTGATCACTTTAATCTTTTCCCTTCCTCCTCATATCAGTATTGTAGCTTTTTATCCTTTCTCGTGGTTTTCTTTTAAATCCCAAAATCCTTCATAGTAATAAGATAAATCCAGAACACCAAATTTGTGCCACAGAGAGTATTAGTGCTGGTTTATGTTTACATTCACCTGACTTTCTGAGTTCCTTTTGTCTTCGCTTTTCTCTTACTATACAATTTCTACAGTGCTTATTTGTGCATGGAACTCTCTAAAATATTTTTCCAATTCTCTCTTCCTGCTAAAAGAGACACAAATGAAGTGGATCAATGCTAAAGAGTTGTGATAGTATCTCAGCATCATTAGAGATGCATTTTCTTTCTCAGACATAAAGCAGAACTACAGAAACTTTTTTTGCATAACTCGATTAAATATCAAGTTACGATATAAGCCACACAGCGATTTTTACTAGGAGGCATTTACCACACAAGCATTTAGAGATGACTACCGTCAACCACAAACCAGGTTTCAAGTTTTAAATAGAACCTAGTTCCACCTAAAAGCATATTTTTGCCTGTGGTTTTTAAAGAGAAAGTATATCAGGTGCTTTCTCTTCTGATTTCCAAGCGATACCCTGCTTGGGATCAACTTTGTCTCACTGGTGGCAGGTTTAGAAATTGTGAGAACTTGATCTTCCATAGGTTCTTGCAGACTTATCAAATTGCTTCAGAAAA
>VZTN01006496.1:0-30849 GCA_013400515.1 Erpornis zantholeuca
GTTACCAGGTTTCCTTTCAAGAGGAAACAGACTATAGGAGATGGACTCTGATACCTCAGCCTTGTCCAGCATGAATTCAGGAAATGTCCTTGGGCCCACAGATTCAACATGTCCAGTGGATAATGGAGAATGAAAGGAATGAAAGAATCAGCTTTAGGAAGCTGATCTCTATCACAGATACAGATCTATTCAGTGATGGGCACTGTAAGGGTCATACAGAGTTCCTCAGTCCTGTTTTTTCTTTCTTAGTCAGTGCAAGGTTTCCTGTGTTTCAAAACTTGAAATTGTGTTATCCCAAGGCAGTTCACAGAAATGTAGCCACATTATTTCAGTATCACTGTTCCTATTCAGACATCAATGTCTGCTAACTGTGATGAAACTCTGTCCTCATGCTGGAAGTGTTCTGTTTTTCTCTATACCTTGTTTCATCTCAGATCATGGAGTGTAATAGCATTTCACCTTGTTTGTAGGGAAAATAATAAAGATACTACCTTGGTGATGTATAGCTAGACAGCACAGCAAGGAGAGCACAGAGGCCCAGTACACCTGGCAGCAGTTGCAGTTTCTCTCTTACCATGCCAGAGAGGAGAAACATGAGAGGCTTTGTCAGGTGAGAGTGAGTATTCTTCTCTTTTACCACTTGTCTGGCAAGTGTGAAGGAACCAGACTCACTTATGCCCCCTGCCTATGAGTACACATGTGTATGTTCTGTTGCTCAGTCATTAGACACAGTCACAGTAAAAATAACTTACACACATTAAGCATAATAAATTATGGAACCATGCTGGAAATGCAAAAAGGAATGTCCCTAACTTGAGAACAAAAAAGCTACCTTCAGCAGGCCTTTTCTTGGGGTTCAGTGTACACTTGTTTTCATTTCTTTAGATAGTTCCAGGCTAAAAGTAACATTAAGTTACAAGTTTGTTAGCAACAAGGGTCTCTCCTACCACCGTGTGCTGTGACATTGGAAACTCCAGATTCTAAACTCCACTGAGCTATCCCCAACAGGTTCTCTGGAGGAGGTGAACAGTAAGTGCTAAAGCCCACAGCAGAGTCAATAGAGGCTGATATAAAGGAGTATCTGCACTCATGGATGCGTATTCCTTTACCCCAAGACTTTCATTCTGGGGCAAAGTAAAACTACAGTTCCTAGATAACAGCCCTGACTATAGACCCTTTCATCATTTTGTTTTCTCTTCCAGGCTTTTTAGTGCTTTTTTTCCTTTGTTTCTGGCCCAGAAAACTTGCCTAGTTAGGCAGAAAGGAAAATCTCGCAAACGCTGCATACATGCCATGCAGTTTCATGCAGATAGATTGCACCATATTTAATTCCAAAGCTTTTAAAAGTGACTAGTATTCATTAGTGTCTACATATGGGTACACGTCCCAGCTTGAACTGCTTAAAACCATCTCCTGAGCATGGGATTTTTTGCCAACCATCAGCATAGAACTATCATTTGTCTACTTGTGCAGTGCATTCTCCTGTAATCAACTTATGGGTGAAATACAGTATATACATATCCAAATTAATTCTTCCTCAAGATTGGTCTTCAGATTCCACCATATCAGCCAAAAGCTGCTCTGCTTGCTATCGTTTTCCACTTGCTAATTAATTAGAGAAAGTCATGAGAAATACCAGCTAAGTATTTTTGGGGGGCTTAATGAATGAGTCTATTAATTTAAGAAGATTTAGCAATTATGCATTCTCTAATATTGATTTCCACTAAATCCTATCTGGAAATTAAGGAGATTGATAATAAAACCTTTTATTCAATTCCACTACAATATATCTAATGAATAAATTGGCTGCATGCACATCCTTAGAAGTAGATTCTTTTAGCAATAAATGGTGCAACACAAAGGAGGACATTGTAATTGAAATTAAGGAGGGTGAAAAGCAGGTGTAGGCTGAACTCAGTAATATGCTAATCAAGCACAATGGAGAAAGGAAATTTTATTTCCTAGATTTTTTTTCCTCTGGTGTTCAAAAAATTTTATTTTCCAACTTTTCTTTCGTGTAGCCAGCTCCTGTTTCTTGGGTTCCTCAGCCTGTTGTTTCACAATGAAAAAAATCTCATGTACACAGCACACTGTGAGCTGAATCCTGTTGGGCTAAAAAAAATTATGGAATTAATTTTGAAAGTTGCTAACAACACATTTCTTCTGCTTCAGATTATTTATTTCTATTCCAAAACCGCAGAAGAGAAGAATGATTTTCATGAATGCAGAAAATTCATTATGGCCCTAAGAGAAAGGAAGTAGCAGATGAAAAAAAACAAAACTGAAAGCAGAAAAGCTCAAATGCTCAGCCTCCTTCATCTTCCAGAATGAAAGCTATAATCAGTTCATGTAAGACTCATGCCTGTGATCATTTAATTTCAAGTGTGGTAATACAGTCTGCTCTGATCTTTAGGGAACGGTCAGCACCAAGTCTCTCATAGCCCAGTTCCAAATCCTTATTTTCATAAGGAAAAAACCTCACATACTTGAGCAGTCTTTGAGAATAGAGCTGAAACAGTAAATTGTCTTAACATTTCCTCTCCTAGGAAGCAGAGAAAAAAATTGTTAATTCTTTAGTGGTTTCTGAACCTTCAGTCAACACATCTTTTTCCTTTGAATTTTCTTTCTTTTTGATTCACTGTTCTTACGTGTCTCCTACCCCTTGACCACACATGAAGTAAAGTTCAAACATCTAGCAAAAAAGATAGTAAGGACCTCGTTTAAAACCCATATATGTTGATTCATTTAAGACTCCCACTGATATTAATAAAATTTTGATTAAGCAATGTGATTATTCAAATTAGCTTCTTAAATGTACTGTATAATACATACTAATTTGCTTTATTGTGTTAAAATTCATCTCTTTTTGCCCAAGGGAAAAAAATGCATATAAGTGAGATTCAGCCTTTTTAGGCTCTTCAGAAAAAAAAACAATTTCAATATCAGAATCAGACATGAAACACCAGAAGTGCAAAAAAATGAAATATTGATTCCCAAATCATTCAGTTCCATGATTTTTTACTTATTATTACATTATTATTAGTAGAATGGGTAATAAAAAAACTGTCTTGACAGTAATTAATTTAATGCTAATAATAAAGATTCCAATAATACTAAATTCATTAGGACAATGTCAAAACAACTCATTGTGGCTTGACTGTGTATATACAAGGGCCACTAAAAGTTAATGATTTCATTCTCAGCAGTCAGTCTGTGAAGTAAGAAAATATTACTGTCATTGTAAAGACAGCAGAAAGAAAGAAGGTAATTTTCTGGAGTACAGAGCACAGAATGATAGAGCCAAAATGAGAACTCCGAGAATTTTATAAGCTGTTCCTAGGCTTTCCCCCTGTAGCCATCTGGATATATCCTCACCATTTGATTGGCCTTCACTTTTTCAGCCCCATATCGCAATCACATATGAAGATCTGTATCTTACATAACTTACTAAATAATACTACTGTCATCACAGATAACCTGCATCCTTAAATAAAATCTGAAATATATACATTAGCACAAGAGCTTAGAACAGCAAATTATATACGAGATGTGGAGACTACGAAAACAGACCTTTCCCTAGAAGTCACTCATCTTGTCCCTTCCTTTACATTTGTTCTCCTTTCAGACCCATTATCATGAAGTAGAGGCATCAATAGAGATCCATGGACAAGCTGACTGGAGAAAGAAGCCGCACAGAGGAAACTGACACTGCTAAGCATGGCTGCTAAGAAAGCAAAGGGGCAGTGAAAAGTGCACTAGAAAAGATGAAAGACTTCTCTCTGTCCCAGGACATGGAGAAGAGAATCGATAAAATCTGTGTTTTACCAGCCTTATGTTCATACACACACAGGTTCTTTATCCTCAGTCTCTCCCTCCAACAACTGCAGCTCTCTCAGGGTATGAGGAGGAGGGATAACTCTTTCCCTTACAGTGGTTGCAGCTCTTTTAAAAGGCCTCTCAAGCACATTTAGCTTTGCATTTGCATATTCATACACCATATATGGATGTTCAGTGTCACATTTTTTGCAACAAAGACATGAATATACAGTAATTCTGGGGGGTAGATATTTTGGTATGGTGAAGTCAGCATAATACAGCTGAAAGTGAGATAAAGCTGCCAAACTTGTATCTTTGCTACACCTGAAAGTAGTAATCTCAGAAGAGAAATTTAATGTTCTGCTAAGTAGCTCAACAGCTAATAGGTTGGGTAATGTCTGCTCCCTCTGCTCTTTGTGTACCTCATCCAAAACAAAATGCATATGTGGCTCTTGAAGCAGGGAGTGAATCTGGCTTGCCCTTAGTGCCAGGGAATGCTCCATTAACAACCTGCAGAATTAGGGTCCTTCTCCCTATTTCTGAGGTTCCATAAATTCTGTGTCACTTTCTGTGCAGAAATTGGCTTCAAGCAGGAGAAGGCAGCTGGAGACTTGCTTCCCTAGAGGTTACAGAATAATCTTGCAGCTAATGCGCTCTGCTCCTCAAGACGGAAATACATATTCCTAAATTTCTTGCTTAGAGTTTTGCTTATCGGGGCATGCATAATCCAATTCACGGTCCATTAGTCAGATCTGGCCCATGGCACTCTTGTGCCCAGCTTTTTCATTTACAGCTATGAAGTGGAGCTGCTCAGATAGTGAATTCTTCCTATATGGCTGGATAATCCGTCTCCCTTGGTGAAGAAGTTCTGTTGTGACTTAGAGACAGACCATACTGCCATGCCATATCCAAGGAAGATGAAGCAGGCACCAGCAGACATATGTCTTTTTAGGAGTGCCCACATAAAACCCGAACTGCCGCTCCCTTGGGCTCCAAGTTAACTGTGCACAAAGCTGTTCCTCCACAGCCCCTTTCAGATGAGGGCTCTGTGCTGTGAATCCTGAGTAGGAGGAGGTGTTCAGGCTAGTTGCATGTGCAGAGTGGGAGATTGAGTCTCTGCTGAAGCACTTTGGCTCTGTGTACAGACAGCGGTGAGAGCTGGCACCTCTGAAATGAATTTCCTGAGAGTATTTGATACAGCACTTCATTGCCAAAGTAGCAGTGAGTCCTGGCTCGATATGTCACAGATAACTAAAACAGATTACAACTGTGGAAAAGACAATTCATTAAGGAATTGAAGAATTCTGGTTTATCATGAATAACTGAAAAACTAATAAATAAGTTAACTTAAATAAGGTCTCATCAGTCAAAGGAATTTTTAACTTAGCTTCTTAGAACCTATCCAGAACCTATCTACACAGCAAAATGTGCACCAGTTCGACTACAAAGGTGGTACTGTAACACATTTAAAAATGAACATTAATCATCTCTCACCCAGATCCATTTTTTCGCTCTTCTCACAGGATGCCTGTTCTCCAGAAGTGCTTATTTAAAACTGGTTAGCAGAATCAGCTGGTACAGTCTTTAATGTCAATAGGCTTTCAATACCCTATGGAAAAATATTACAAAAGCAATTTAAAATTAATTCCTTGGCAACACTCTTGCAAACACCAAATTAGCAGTGATGAGGATGTCTAGGTGATTTTGTCCTATTTAATGAACAATGCTGGACTGGAAGACAGCACTAGGTGATGCTGTGCAGGAGGTGTCTGTCTCAGAGCTGAGTGACTGCATAGAAACATTCCATCAGTAGACAGGGCAGTGATAAGAACTAACACTCCACTGTAGAAATAGTTTTAACTTTTCTTTCCACTAACAGGATAGAGAAATAGCACAGATCTAAGTATCAGCCATGGTCACCTGTAAGTTAATTTTCCACCACTGAAGAAAGACTTCATGAATATACAAAGAATACACAGATACACAAAGAACGCATATCTTCTTTAATTTTACTAAAGATCCAGAAAGACATGTGAGGTCTTTCCTCCCCCAGGACTGCCAGTTACTTTGGGCTAAGACAGTCTCCCAGAAAATGTTGTTTTTCAATCATGTTAGGTGAAGGAGGGCATCATATCTGGGACTCTCACTTGACTTCTGGCTTAGAACAAACTTCCTAAGTATATGAGTCACTGGAGTGTTGTATAGAAGGGGAAGAAACAGCAGGGTAAAACCACTGCCAACTCATTTTTTGTGGAGTCTACTGCAGTGGGTATATGACTAATGTTAGAAAGTATGAAACTAGGACTGAATCTCTCTGGAGAATGTGCAAAATTCACTGGGTTTTTTAATCCTGAGTGGTCTTAGCTATGAATCGAGCTGTGTCAGAACTGCCTGCTCTTAACTGTGTTCCTTATTGGAATACTTTCTGTGCTTTTGGTGCTTCATCGCTGTTCTGTGAGTTGCATTCAGTATTTGAATATCCCAGAGAGTATATTCAACCTACATGTGATTGATTGTGAGAATGGTTTATTACACTGCTAATGCACAGTCTGGGGCAAGCAGCCTCAGGATTTAGTCTTTAATTCAGGTATTAGCAAAATAAGATAGTAATATGCAATTAACTATCCCACAAGTTATCTAATTAACTATCCCATATTATATGGCTTGCTTGGTTAATGTTTAGTGTGTAAGGAACACTTTGGAAATTAAACTGCTACATGCACTGAGAATTGTACAGCATGGAAAAATGTTTGACTCTTTAACTCAGATGTAATGCATGTAACACAATGAAACCATGAGTCTTGGCCAGCATGCTAGAAACCTTTTGCCATCTTTCATTTGATATGCAAACACTAGATTAAGTTTCCTTTACTTTGGCCAAACCAGCACTCTCAGGAATCATACTGTGTCTCTCCCACAGCTGTAAAATATTCTTCGTCTTATAGAAGAATATCAGGTGGATTTTGGTAGTAAGGTGCCAATACCTGGAAATATTTTAAGTGTACTCTGGGAGCAAAAGTCTGTTCAGTTTGTTAACTGCAGAAAACTGAGAAAGAAAAACGATGTATCATACAGACTTGCAGGTAAACCCTTGAGACGGTAATGGAGAACTTCATTTTGCCATCCATAACAATTAACAAAACTTAAGGTTCTCCTCAGAAAAAACAATGCTCCTATCCCAACCAACAAGCAGAGTTGAACTGCTGATACATGTCACTAATCACACAGGAACATCAGTGACATAAATGCAAAAACAGTGAGAGAAATTTTAAAAACACACCATATATAGATTCCTGTTATTTATATCCCTGGCTTGCTTTATATTTCAGGGGGTTCTTTCTTTTCTTTTCTTTTCTTTTCTTTTCTTTTCTTTTCTTTTCTTTTCTTTTCTTTTCTTTTCTTTTCTTTTCTTTTCTTTTCTTTTTTCTTTTCCTTTTCTTTTCTTTTCCTTTTCTTTTCTTTTTTCTTTTCTTTTCTTTTCTTTTCTTTTCTTTTCTTTTCTTTTCTTTTCTTTTCTTTTCTTTTCTTTTCTTTTCTTTTCTTTTCTTTTCTTTTCCCTTTTCCCTTTTCCCTTTTCCCTTTTCCCTTTTCCCTTTTCCTCTTTTTATCCCCGATTTATGCTCTGGTCTACCAATATCAGGTTTTAGCTGAACATGAATCCTTAATACTGCTGAGTTTTGTGAATGTGCATTCCTTGTTGCTCATTGGCCCTTAGTATTTATTCCAATAACAGAAGAAGCAGAGCAACACAAGATGAATGCAGATAGTAACCTGCCAGCAGCCCTCTATTATCTGCTGACATAATCTATCAGAGTTTACATGGGGATTAGAACATGGGATAGAATAAAAGGGAGACAAAGGACAAAGAGAAGCTTGAAGGTTATAATAAAAAATTAATACGTCTCCTTGATTTTTACCTGCTAAAAAATACACATTGACTTAATTAAGATAAAATCTTATTCTTTGGCAGTTGGAGTCTTATTCTGCCATTGTTTTATTAAAATGCACCATGAATATTAAATAGTAGATGACTTCACCTCCCCACATTAAGAGCAAAGCCATTTGTTTTGAACTCTTGATCCTCTTTGTACGCTTTTTGTTTCATGTGTGTGTTTTCTCCGTTGACATTATTCATGATGCTGCGAGATGTAATAGAGAGCTGGAACTCACCCTGAGTGGTGGTGTCTGATGTCCATTTGGAACAAATTCAAACAACCCAAACAGTCCAGAGAAAACTCCAGCTTCTCTTGTGATCACCACCTGCCAGGAAGCCAAGCCCAGCTGCAAGAGAACATCACAGTTTGGCAGATCTCCATCACAAGGAAGGTATGATTTTTCTCAGATTTATTTAACTCCTTAAAGATTCTGGCAATGCAAGCAAGTGGATATGCCCCTTGGAACAGAGAAGGTTACATATTATCAGTATCTAAGACCAAAGACATCACTGACACTGTATTTCAAATTGCCTTTTAAAAAATCAGGAAGGTAAGTTAGTTAAACAGTTACTTGTTCTGAAATACAAAGATGATACAATAAAATTTTCACTAGAATTTAAAAAATACTAAACCCAAATAACATGAATAGCACTACTTTCAACCTTGATTCAGCAGACTTTTAGGTACTTATTTAACTTAATGTCTATACTTCAGTGCAAGTGCTTTACTGGACAAAAACCCTTGTAAGCAGATACAGACTCTTAGAAAGTACCTGAAGGAATCTATCTTTTCTGACACTGAAGCAGATTTTAAATCATGGTTTAGTTCCTGGCTAGAGTAACTGCAGAGCAGAGAGCTAAAACACTCAAGGACTTACTGTGCTTCATTTCTACTGGCTTCTTGCAGCAACAGCGGACAATGAAAATTATAGGCTTGGTCTGATACCTGATGATTCCTTGTCCACATAACTGTATTAGCTGCAAGCTTGACCCAGCTGGGAGACAAAAGAAAATGAAATTTAGAAAAGTGCAGTTGCTATAGGTCAGGTCTGATATCTTCACATGGCACTTGCTCACTTTTTCTTTCCCAGGATCACAAGAAATTCCTTAGCTACATATCCATATTTCCTCTCTTGCCCATGGGCCTGCTCAAACACTAACAATTAACTTTCTTTAGCCATAAGTATAATATGAATGCTTAGATTCCAACTATTGCAGCTGAGCTAAGCTTGTCAGCTGCTACAGTTGTCTTTATATTGATACTCATTTTAATGGTTACTTATACTTTGAAGTATAAAAATTTAAGCCAATCACCTCAGTTACACAGTTGTTGTCTGAAAATATATTTTTCGTGCCTCTGGAATCTACCAATCCAGAGAGGAAAAGATAAACATCTTAAATTCACTTGAAATCTTATCAAAGAAATCTTAGTTTAAATGCAACAGCCTCCTGTTTCAATGCTACACATGTATGGCTGTCTCCCAGCTATCATGTAAGCTCCTGCAATTGGAAAAGCAAATTTTTATTATCTGTGTAATTGGCTTTTTCTTCCATCTCTAATACTGTGAAGTGGAAATGGTTAGTCAGTCTTTTATCCAGATGTGACATAATCAGTGCCTTACAGAGACAACTTTCCATGTGGACATTGCCATCTCTTGAGATGCAGCTAATTAGTTTCTCAGAAGAAGCCATTATAGTTTATCGGATATGTACGAAGCATCTTCAGAAACTACATGACAAATTCCTAGTAGACTCCTTTTTGTTGCAGTAAATTACACCTATTTTTTCCTCTGCTTAAAACTGAGTTGTGTGCTTATACCAAAATCTTGGAACATTTCATTTTCTTTTGAGGAGCTAATAACTGTACTCATGCTCTTGATTTTAAACAAAAGCAAAAATTCATTAGTCAGGGGTGGACATGCAGGTTTAGAAGTTTGGCTGGAGCTGGAGCTTCAGAACTGCTTTACTCCAGCATAAGGGAGAACTGCCTTTTACATAGATGAGCTTTCTTTCTTCCCTAATCTGAACCACAAATTCCTGCCACTCTTTCGCACCCACACTGAATGCTAAACTGAACCAAGAAAATAATCAGGTTTAAAAACATCCTGGGAAATGGAAGGATGCTGTGAGACACATATTGGGTAATTCTCTTCATTCAGATTAGTTCCCTGAACTAGGTCAATCCAATCAAGTCCAACAGGAGGACATGGCTGGAGATGGGACAGAGGGTAGGATTGATTGTCTCATGACATTTAGGTTGACTTAAAGTGACTCCATAATTGCTATCTTAATTAGATATTAAAAGTAGGGGGGTTTTCTGTAGCTTATGATTTTCTAACATTCCAATTCAGCAAGATATTTAAATAAACACCTAACTTAAAGTAAAGCAATATTCCAGTATTTCTGTTTCTTAGTTAACTTCCTGGAGTGTCAGATTCAGGAGAACTGTTCTTTGTAACTGTTACACTTAAAAACATTTAGCCATTTGTCACGATCCGCAAGGCAGGATTCGTGATGAGGTTCTTTTGATCCCCGGGTGCAAAAGACAAATAGCAATGGGACACAAGTTTTACTCAAAACAGCAATGCACTTTTATTGTGCCAACATCAGTTTTATGCGATAGAGGGGAGAGAGAGAGAAGATGTAAAAAGGATAGTGAGGAAGAAGAGGGGGAAGGGGAATATAGCTACCAACAGAGAGACGAGAACCCTCGTGGTCCAGCCAATAGGTCCGTCTTCCGTGGGGAGATCTCGTCGTGGTTTCTGCAAAGAGTCCCTTTATAGTCCTTTTGTAGGCGAGGGGCAGCTGGCCAAAAAGTGGGGAAATCTACTGCCATTGTTGTGAGGGGTCTGTCGTTCTGTGCAGGACAGGTGTACTGGACAGATAGCGAGGAACAGGACGGGTGTACTGGACAAAATCAGTCCTTTTCGCTTCAGCGCAGTCCCGTTCCGCCTTGGGAGCCAGAACAAACACAGTCCACGACGACCTGCAGTAATTTCTTTAGGAATGCGTACCAGTTCTCAGGGAGGCACACCCTGCAGGCAACACTTTGGCAGACATCCCACCTCAGCCAGGCCAGCACTCCAGTCAGGGTTTGCTGGAGGTTTTTTGAAGGGTCTTGCGATGAACGTGAGGCAGATAAAGGGATCTTCAGACCGTCTCTTACACCATTTCAAAGAAAATATTCATTGTTGCTAGGAAATATTGTTTATGACCTTTTTATTAAGCAGCTATAGCACCTCAGGGAAGAAAAAAAGAGACTTAAGGTTGGCAAGGAGTAAAATTCAAGGTAAGATTTGTATTTTTGTTAGCCCCAAAAGAGCTGGATGTGATTTAACTAAGTTATACAATATATAAAGGACTTTGTATACAGGCCGTGGAGTATATTAGATGATAAAATTGGTTTTTTCTGCTTTTCCATTAACAGTGACACCAGTGGATATACAGAGACTCATATGTCTTGATGCCCAAGGAAGAATACAGCACATTAAGGAGGATGGAGGTCTCAGAAGTGCTTTCCTAGCATAATGTAAGCTGGGATGCAGTTCTAATTTCCTTCTTCATCCTCAGTGGGAATACATGTGAGAGCTTAACATGTTGTTGTAAGGAAGATATGCAGCTTCCCAAAGGACACCTGAGAAATCTTCAGAATCAGCATTTTCTGAGATGTTTTGCTTTCTTAATGGAATAGATGAATATTGCAAAGCTGAACACTGTGGGAGGTGGATAAACAAGACAGGGTCATGCCTCGATGGTTGCACACATTGCATGATACACATAGTAACAGTGCAGGGCTGTTATCCAGAAAGCAGATGAAACAGGACATATTTCTTCACCCATTTTTCTTTCATAAATACTTTATAAAAAAATCCTTTGCAATCAGCTGAGCAAGCATCAGCATGGCAGAAATGGAAAGTCAACCATTCACTTCTAAAGTTGCCTTTCTAACCTTGATGGTGGCCATTCACATGTATTTTTTGCAGGGTGGCCACATTCAACCACACTGATTTTCTCTCAAAAAAGACATGCTATGCAGAAATTCCCAAAAGGTGTGCTCTGTATCTCCCTTCTCCTCTTTCTAATCTCAGAGATTTCATATCATTGTTAGTGCTGTGCTCTCTTCTTGTTAAATCATCTTCTTCTGTCTTGATCTTCAGACATTTTCTTCCTTTTTTCCTAAGAAATTTGTCCAAGTTTATACTTATTATATTCATCATGTATTATTCTGTTCTTATCTAATTAACAAATTAGACTAGCCTATTTAGTACACAGACACTAAACTATGCCCTGTCTCCCACAAGATAGCTGCTCTCTCTGACCTACAACCACAACTGCTCCTTAACCTAGTTCTGTCAGAATGATTTGATTTGTAAAATCCTCACAGAGAAGTGTTTTAGTAGGTTTTAAAACCAAATTCTTTTGACAGAATCAGGCTGGGGACAGCTACGTGTGTATTATACTAGCAAATCTGAAGGGGGAGTGACAACCTTTGGGGAAGCAGAAGGGAGAAGGGAGTGGCTGGTGATGAGTCATCCTCCTTGTGTCCATGCTTACATTAGCCACATGTCTATCAACAGCCCTGCCAATATCTGACCACACCCTGGCTAATCAAATTCTCCTAAATTTTCCTCTTTTTCCAAAATGACAGATCTGCAATATAAAACCACAATTCTCTCACTCCAATACATTTTCTGTCTTAACTTGCATTTTCATTTTCTCAGCTGATTTTTCTTATTCCCTACTTTTCCTCATTCTATAGCAATTTCATTATGTTTTCATACCATCAGTCATTTTTCCAAAAAACATGTCTTCATCCACATCTCTTCTGTAGTCCCTTTCTCAAAGCAGTTTCTCAACAACTTAGACCAGCTCATTCTTTTGCCTTGTTCTAAGTTGTGAAGTCTTTGGGTCAATGAGCATGGCTAAAGCGTGCAAAATGCTGATAGAGCAATTGTCAGCAGGGTTCTAAGTTTGAGCACAGAATGTCATGTAATGCTGCAGAAAGTAAGCTGAAGAAATTAATAATAATTATTTAAATATTATAGGAAGAAGACATGCAGCACTGAGCAATTTAGGAAATTCAGAACAGCCAACAGTCCCTGACACATGGAGATGGCAAGGAGAAAAGACAGGTCTTGAGACAGAAGAGAAACTTCACCCCCAAAGTGCCTGATGATTCAGGCAGAAAAGCATCTGCAGTTCAGGAAAGCCCTAAACTGTTGTAATAGCCACAGAGCAGAGACAGGAGAAAATTCCACCCTGCTTTATAGGCTGAGAGCTGCTATATCTATGGAAATGAGCGAGCTCCGTGACAGAAAATTGGTTTTAGGAATATATTCCTAGATGGGAACTGTTGAAGACTTTGCTGATAACTAAAAGGCCTAATCCATGTCTGAACAAAGTAATTTCTGGTGCTGTTTTTTGAGGAGGAACAAAGTAATGGGAAATGTACTGCGTGATGTTTATCTCAATACACAACCTTTGACAGACCTAGCTGGTAACCTAGAAAATGCCTTGAAGAAAAACATGGAGCAAGTGAAAAAAAAGGAAATATGTATGAGAGAGAGGGAAAGGGACAGGAACAATGATCTAGAAGATTTCAAATGAAGTACATTTTGTTTCTGCATCTGCACACGTGCTGTATTGGAAACAGCAGGAGCATTAATTTAGTGTTGGTGCATATTCTGAATTTGTGCATCTTTTCAATGATACTTAAGTTTGTATAAGTGCAGTGTAAATTTGTCATTTCAGTTCCCTCTCAGGTTCCAGTCTGAGCCCTATTTCTTCGGTCCTTCACCCTGCTTATTCACAGATGCACAGCCATTTGCCAGGTGGCTTCCCAGGTGAAGAACCACAGGTTTAGGGGTGGTCCTGATGCAAGCCTCATCACCACAACATGGAGTTTCATGGGCAGTAATAAATAGCTGATGCTTTGAGGCTTTTTTTGCCTCTCATTCTTCTCTGCTCCACTGAGAACCTCTTAAAAGCTTAAACTGTAAAGGCCCTTTACTTCTTGCTTCCTTTTGTTTTTTCACTTTTTTTTTTNCCAGAAAAAAGTTTGGCAATGAAGCTCGGCAAACAGTTGAACAATTGGCTTTGGAAGAGGATTTAAACTACAGTGGCAAAAGAAAGACTGTTGACCTGGAAAATAAAGATGCATTAGACATTTCAGTGCAGGAGAGAGAAGGTTATGCAACTGGTCAGGTGGAAAGAGACCTAGTAGTCAAGAGTTTAGTGACAAAAACAAAAAAATATAGGACTTTACTAAAAAAAAGGAGTTTTGCAGAGAGGCATTTACAGAGAGATTTAAAAAGAAAGAACGTGGCAGTCAAACTGATAAAAGTTGTGTCTTCTCAAGGCTCAAACTGAATGGAAATAAATTTTTCAGCAACATAGAAATTAACCATTTCAGATTTATTCATAGGTTAAGTAATCTGACAAAATAGAGGGTTATCGCTAAAAATTGTAAATATATTTCTTTTTAGTATAGTTTATACACTCTACTTGAAAATAACAGATTAAGTAAAACAACTTCTTGCATATGATGTTCTCCTTGTTTTCCATGCTGCCAGCCTCGGTGGAGATCACACACAGACTGCTTGTCAGACCTGCTAGTGATGGAGGTTCTGATTACAGGGAATACACATTCCCGAGGAGCAAGGGAGGGGAGCTGTCCAGTGAGGAGAGGGAAGGAGATTTAGCTGGTAGCTCCTTAAAAGGACCAAATTAGGAACACACTGCAACAGTGCAACATGGATAGATAACACTCTTTCCAGGGGGATTTATCGGATCAAGGCATTTCTGAGCATGAAGGCGAAGATGAAAATAACTGAACCGCTGAACTTAATTCTGGCTCAAGTAGAAGGAAATGGTGCCATAGATCCAGGTGTAAATAATCCTGAAAATGAGTGTGCATATTTAGTTATTAATATACATGCAAAACCTTAGGTTCTAGCTGCAAAAAGACATAGAAAGGATGTAGATGTCAAGCTGTCATTAAGGCACATAAACCCAGATGCAGTACCTGCCATCTGAGTAATGTTATTTAATGAAAACAACTTTGCGGCTCCTGTCCAGAAGCTGTCCAGAATTGGCATTTCTAATGAGGATTAACAATTTAGCACCAAGTCAAAGACTTTGGACTTGTCAGGATCCACAAACATGTTTTATGGTGCTGGGCTGAAGCACTTCAATCACTTCAGTCAAATATGCTTGAAAATATGCAAACAGGTCCAGAAACAGCTGTAAAAAACCTAATTCCACTCAATTCACCCCTGCTGTTGAGCCTTTCACAGGATCATGCCACCTCTGTTGGACTTGGTGAGTAATTCTACCACTATATCCCCATCAGACTTGGACCACCAAGCTTCCAGATGTGTAAATAGCAGGCATTTTCAGTCAACTCTCCTTCACCAGCCCTGGCAACAGAACCAGCCAGAATTAATTTCACTGAAAATATCCAACTATCTCCTCCTTTTGTCCACTTCTGGCCTCTTTCCAGTCTCCATTTGTAGAAAACACATGTTCAAGCCTATGTGCTCTGTGGTGTAATTTGAATTTATACATCTTTTCTTCTTTGTGTTTGAAATATTAGTCTATACAGGAGCCTGAAATGTCACACACATAGTTGTTTGTACTGAAGCATTAATTACAATTTAAAGCAAGGGATTTTTCATGGCTAAATATTCACAGATTTTTCTTGTTATCTCAGGTCTCCAAGCCCACAGTCATCTTCCCGGCCTTTTGCTGGACATGCTCCAATATGCTCATCTCTCTCTTTTACTGGGGATACAAGAGCTGGGCACAACTCTCCAGGTGTGTCTCAGCAGCACTAAGCAGAGGAAAAGAATCACCTCCCCCAAGTCTGCAGGCAGCATTCTCCCTAATGAAACCAGGGGTGCTGCTCACCTTTTTCTGTGAGGGCGTATTATGTTTAACATGGCCACCAGGATACTCAGGTCATTTCCTGTAAGGCTGCTTTCCAGTCAGCTGTCCCCCAGCCTGCACTAGTGTAAAGGGATTTTCCACCTCAGGTGCAGGTGGAAACCTTCTCTTCACTGACCTTCATGAGATTTCTGTTTGCTCATTTCTCCAACCACGCTGAGTGACTCATCGGTATGGCAACCCAACACTCTGACACATCAGCCACTCCTCCCGATTTTACATTATGTCAAACTTGGGAAGCATGAGCTCTGTCATGTCATCCAGCTTATCACTGAAGAAGGTAAACAGTAGAGGGCCCAGTGCTGACACTCTGGGTACTGACTTACAAACTGGCTTGTAGTGGTAGTGGGCTATTGCTGGTAACTAGTGAGTTCAAGCAGTTGGGCTTCCCACTCTTGTCACAGTAAGTTCAATCCAGTTTTCAGTCAATCTCCCTATCTGGCCACATATCCAGCTGTTTCTCTATGAGGCTTTAATGGGATGCTGCGACAAAAACCTTCTAAAATTGAGAAAAATAACATCAAGTGCTCATCCATCTTCTGCCACAGCAGTTATCACAGATAACAATCCCATTCTTAAATATAATTTCCTCTTCATAAATCCATGCTGAGTCTTCCCAGTCACCTCCTTATCATTTATATGTTTGGAAATGTTTTCCAGGATTATTTTCTCCATCACTTTTGGAGAGATTAAGGTGAGGGTGACGAGCTATAGCTTGAGAGTTATAGCTCTCCAGAACCTTGATTCTGACCTTCTTTAAAATAGAAGTGACATTTGTTTTCTTCTGATCCTCAGGAACGTCCCCAGAGCTCCCTGACCTGTTAAAGTTAACCAAGAATGGCTTTGCAATAACATCAACCCCCTGCTTGGCCTTATACATCCAAATGTCAGTTATTCCTTTTTTTGTAGGTGTGAAGTCAAGCAGAACATCTGCCTTCTTCAGCTCCCTGTGCTGGTATCAATATACTCCAGAAATTCCCTTATCACTTGTGTCCAGCTCTGTTGTCCCTTCAGAGGTATCAGGGTTGTAAGAGACTCCCCTAGTAACCAGCATCAGGGAGTAAAAGGCTTCTTTGAGTTAACTAGACTTCATCAACTTCATTTTCTTGACCAGGCAATCTGTAAGAGACATCCATGCAACACCATCCATGTTGCTCTCCGGGAAATCCTGATCCATAAGCTCTCAACTGATTCATCATATATTCCCAGGCAGAGCTCCAAGCGTTCCAGCTGCATTTGCATATAAAATTAAAATGCTTATTAGTTGCCTAATTTCAAATCCTTCCAATCAAATCTGTTCTGCGTTTCTTCTCTATTTTTCTCTTCTCCCCTGCTCTATGGATTCTTTGATAGAAATTGTATCAAAGTGAATATATATTCATGTGCAACAGAAAATCATGGGGTTTTTTCTCTATCTGTATCTGTCCCTATAATGCTCTATATTGAAAGTACAGAAGAGAGATGGCATGAGACAGTTTTGTGGTTTCTCTTACGGCAAAAAGAAATTATGAAGGAATAAATTCACACTGGAAGTTTACCTCCAAGAGTGTCTGACAGTCTACATCATGGTAGAATATACAGATAACACACAAAATTACTCCCTTTTAGCTGCATGAACACCTACAGCTATGAAAATTTCCTATTGTGCTTTTGAAAACCTACTAAACTCTTTCTCCTTCACAAAGTTTAGAGGAAGAAATGCAAATTCTGGTTGAAATTTCACAGATTAAAGCGCCAGATGAATCTGCATTATACTAAACATGAAAGACATCTTTGATTAATGGTTTGCTGTATCTTAGCTAGCATTACAAATCTTGAGTGAGTAACAAGGACATTAATGTGTGGGATGAGTGTGTAGAGAATAGGCTGCATATTCAGGAAACACTGCAGAATTTCTGTGGGCCATGGAGCAGAAATCTATTGATCTTCTTCCTTTCATCAGGCACACTTTGTAAACGAATTAGGCACAGAAATACATGCAATATTTCAAAATAATTTAACTCTACTGCAGGACCTTAATACACTGACGGTGCTGCTTTTTCTCATAATGGCTTTAAAAGCAACCTTTTCATTTTTAAAGTTTTAAAGTCTTATGCCTTTTCCTTAGAATGTGGTGCTTTAGCTATCAAGTAAATCCATTATGGTCTCAAAACACAGCATCACAAAGGATATGCACAATGGCACAACTCAAGCCACAGCAAGATGCTTATATAAAGATTGTTTAACCTATATTATTTTAGTGTTCATATTTATTTATCTCTTTTACACTCGGGGCATTATAGCTTTTGTTTTCAACTGCATCTTGAATTAGATTTGAGGAACAGAGGCAAAGAAACTTAGTATTTAAATTAAACCTTTGAACAGTTGAAACAATCAGCCACATAAAGTAAAAACATAAAACAGGAACCAGAATTGACTGTGCAGAAATCAAAATGCAAGACAAAAGATTTCAAGGGACTTCAGAAAATTAAATAAAAGATAATATAAGCCTTAAAAGATATTCACAAGGAATGTAGCATCACATCCTGCATATGATATAGGAATAGTCAGTAGGTGCCACTTCACACAGAGTGTGAAAAACAGTTCTCAAATATACTTGGTAAATAAACATTCAGCCACTGAGTTTGAATGAAAGCCAGGAAACAACATGAAACCTAGACCAGAGGTTCAAAAAATGAGTTTCTAATTTGGGGTCTATTTTTACAGATATTTAAATCTAAATATATGTTAACTTAATTTGGATATACAGAATCAGTAATCAATTTTTGACAGATTAGTCCAGGCCTTTACACATCATTTGACACACCCCACATCAGCATTTCCTAGAACCCTAGAATTTGGACTTCACATGGCATCATAGGATTTTATTGAAGAAATAAAATTGGGCCTTCAGTGATAATTCCCATGTTACATGTTATCACTAGGGAGTTCAGGGCAGCATGTGCAGTTCCAACACTAAGTTCTCTGAGTTCCGGATTTCTGCAGGAATTCTTCCGCTTCACTTATACGATTGTGATGAAGACTATCTCTTACATAATGCAGTGTTCTTTTTTTTTTTTTTCCTCAGAAATGTTGGGTAGAAAGTCTAGAAATGTCACATCAGAGACAAAGAAATATCTAATATATTAAAACTTCACTCATGCTACCATATATGGTTATTTTTGGAGTTATGGTTATAAAACACCCTCTTTCTTTCATGAACTACTTTCTGTATTAAGTCATCCCCTCTCACAGAGGCTTTGACATTGCTTTCCTTGAGTGACTTGTATGAAATTTCCCCTAAGAAGTAAACTTGATCCCTTGAAAGGTGAACTATCAGTTACTTGACGCTCAAACCAAAATTGTGTTTGGAGACAGCTGGGCAACAAACCTTGCTAAGAGGAAACAAAAGGGTCTTCAGCTATCTCTATGTTTTGAATAAAGCCCACTTCGTTTTTCTGCCTTATACATTCTGGCTGTATTTACTCTGCAGAACTCTTTTCCAGTCTGACCAATAACATGCCCATACCATGTTATTATGTTCTTTAAATGTGCCACAAAACAAGAGTCGCCTTCTTCAAAGACTCTAAGAGAAAAGTGACCATGAAAAACCAATAGGGCTTGGGTTTTTTTGTATTGCAGAAGTAATGGTGAGAGTAATTTTTTTTCCCTGTATGCTATCAATCTTTTTGTAGTATTGAAATCAACTGTACCATTTCTGTGGTGGAGTTTTGACTGTCAGTTGGACAGGTCTCTCCGTTCCAGGAGCTCATGCACTTCAGACTATAGCACCTCAAAATTTGCATGTGCAGTCCAAAGTGCTGCACATATGGTACACCAAAACTATACTATGAATTAGAAAAGTTTATTGACACTGGTAAAATCTCTGTTTGGTATTCCATTTTAAGTACAGCTGATTTAGCTTTCATACTGCAAATAAAATGCATTTAGAATACAAGTAAGTTATTCCAAAACAAGCAATCAGCTAAAGCATTGGACTCATCTCATGCATTCAAGGAAATATACCAAATCTGTTACTGATGCAATTTACTCTTATAAGCATATCTGTTTGAGATTTGGCTGAAAACATTTCCAGCAAACTAAACTTGAAGAACTCTAGGAAGGGAGACAACATCTGTCATCAAATCTGGGAAATGGGAATGGTTTTGCTGTCCTGGAATCTTAACTTGATGACAATTCAATTAGCCACAGAGGTTCCAGTGACCCTCTCTAGAACAACTAACACTGTTCTGCTAAGTCAAATATTTGATTCACTGGCACTTTTCCAACGTCAAAATAAGGCAAATTAATTCCCCAGTTAAATTCAAGAAACACTTCAAAACGAATGACCATAAAGTTCTGAAATAAAAATAATGCTATTGTGTCCTCAATGATTACACTTTGTTCTGAGAAAGTGATTGGGTCATTCACTGTGACAGATTTGTTTTCTCAGGGGACACAATTGAAGAAAAGCTTTAATTTCTTTGATCTCTAAATCAGATCTTTCCCTGCATTACATTTTAGGCATTACAAAAAATTCTGTTTTTTTAAAAATATAGCTACAGTATTAATGCAGAAAATTTCCATCAGTTGATAGTTCAGCAATTTTAATTTAATTTAATTCAGAATTTTTGTTTCTCTCCTACTGCATGTCAGACTATGTATGGAAGACTCCATTTCTGATATGTCAGAAGCTAGTGATTTATTATTCAGATAAAAATTAGCAAGTTTTATTGTTTTGATCACATTCAAGGTACTTCTCATTTATGTAGGAAATTAATGGGCTATATTGTAAAGAAAGACTACATTTTTTTAATATTAAATATTAGATCCAGAGTATGTTTTCTCTTATGCTCCCCTCCACTTAACACTGTACTTATCCTCTTTCTAACATAAGGAAATCACTGAAGATATTCTGGGGTATGAACCTATAACACTGAGATCTTTCAATTTCTATTGATTTAGGGCTGCGTCAAAAAACTGGTTCAAATAAATGAGTCTTTTCATTGCCTGAAATGGACTTAAAAGCAGAGCCTTACATGAGAGCCGAGTTTACCCAGCAACTCACAGAGTAAGTTTCACAAAACAAAAACTGAAATTATTAATGAGAAATCAAAATGCTTTCACTGGGAATACTTTATGTAATATCTTTACAAGAACAAAGTCACATTACGTGTGTCTGGAAATATTACTTGCTCTTTGAAATGAACAATTTATGACATTTTATTAAATGTCATCTAAGGTACTTTTCTAACAGACATTTAAGAATACTTGTAGGAGTAAAGTTTTCAGACTTTGTTTATTGTTTTCCAGAGAAAAACCATATGAGACAATAAGGATAGTAGACATCCTTTGGACTACTCAGAATTGATGAATTTTCCTTCCAATCTTTATTTGTACATATCTTCACATTTTAGCAATTTATTTTAAATTTTAAAAAATTAATTATTTGGGACTACATATCACACATGGTTTTGAAACATATTTTCCATTATTTTTAGTAGTCAGTTTGCATTATCTATTTATACAACCAATATCTATTCATACAACCAACATGATGGTGGAACTAAAAAATAGCACAAATTTACTGTGAAAACAATATCAAATATGAATACATAACCACCAGAAAATTCTGTAGTGAGTTATAATTCTTCAGAGACAGTGAACACAGTAATGTTTCAATTCCCATGCATTCTAAAGTAAACATAATGAGACATCAGATATTCATCTTCCCTGGTGACTTCCAGTGATTTTCTAGGTACTTTAAATTCTTTTTCATATCATACCTAAAACATTTTACAAGGCTTTTTTTCTAATCTGTCATTTCCACACAGCTCCTTTAAATTTAGCTGAGAGTTTTGACTCTAAAATATTTGTCGTGAAAGTAACTTTCTGTGTCATCTATCATCCTGTTTTGCAAGTAGCCCTATTTCCCAGCTTCCCATGCTCTGGCAAAATAACTCATAGAATCATAAAAACATAGAATTGTTTAGATCCAGGAAAGACCTCTAAGATCAACAAGTCAAACTGTAAACTCATCCAAGTCTAGACAGAGGGCAGCCTGAGGCCCAGCGCGTCCTACTGCAGATGTCCTGGTCCTCTGTCCCGCTGCAGTACAGAGGACCGCGTGGTTCCCTCTTGGATGGCACGCTGCTACCATGTGTGCCCATGGAGGTGAAAAGGGCAGGAGGGGTCTCTCGTGTCAACTCCAAAAGTCTATCAACTACAGAAGCTCCAGAGACTGGAAGACTATACACATATGCACTGGTTCTTATATAGGGGGAGGAAAAACTTAAGTACCAATAGGGAGAGGGCAAAGGGGTGGATATGGGGAGGAATGACAGGGTGACAACCAACTGGGAAGAAACAGGGGAGGGATTAAGGGATAGGACCCAATGGCACACTGAGGGAAAGGTGTGCTTTGGGGGGATTGACAGGAACTCTCCACCCCTTGGAATAGGTGGAGAGGGACAAGAGGGAGAAATAGAACTCAGGGGAAGGGTAAACATAGCAACTGGGGTACATAGAACAAGGTTACAAATGCAGTTTGAATTCAACAGAACTTTACAAAACTGGAAAACCCTTTACTCTTAAATTCTTTTGACCATTCCCCAGCTTGCCCCAAGCTAGGGTAATGCAACAGAAGTCGACCACTAAACCATGTCCCTAAGTGCCACATATGCTTGTCTTATAAATCCCTCCAGTTTGGGCCTTGTTGAGCCCCAAACAACCAGCTCCAATCCACAGATCCAGTCTGTCCCCATCCCTCTGTAGTGCCTATCAACCATCAAGAAGACCGACACTCATGCCCAGCTTGGCGTTGAGTGCAATTCATTACTGTTCTGATGAAATCTTTATTTTAATATTAGGAATTTGCTTTGCTCTCTCAATGTGTTTAGTGCTATTTTGAGTTTTAATACCACACATACCATTTGGGATTTCTTAAATGGAATTTTCTTTTTTTTACCTGTCTGTTGAACTGAAGGATTCCTATTCTGTAACATGGCTTGCTTTACCGTCACTCTCCACTCTCCACTACTTGACTTTCCATCCCAAGACTATAGTTGACAACAATAAATTATCAAGTTGCTCTCATAAATATACAGCCTTCTTCCTGACTCCCACAGTATGGAGGGAGGGAAAGAACAAATGGAAGGAAGAGAAGAAAGGAAGGAAGCAGGCAACCCCAAGAAACTAGCAATTGTCAGGGTTAGCTCAGAGCAGTGATATTAACCTTCAGCTTTCCTAATTCCTGCACCAAATATGGTCTTATTCAGTCTAAATTTATAATATAAATACAGTAAAATCTCAAATTTATAGGGAATTCGTGGCCATATTTTCTGAAATAAGTCACTGCCCTTTGGATGAGATCAAGAAGCCCAGCTCTTTTGACAATCTGTTCCTCGTTACAAGCACAGAGCTCAGGAATATTGACCAAAAAAGACTGAGCTCTGAAATCTCAAGAGTTTCATAGGAAATTATGTTAACCCTGACATCATGAGCTTACAAACAACCTTTGAATAAAAGATGATGGGATTATTTTGAAGAACTAACAACCAAGTTTATTTCTGATGTGGTTGCTGAGGAAAGAGCTTGACTTTCCTTGCAAATGTGTTAAATATGCTGATATACTGTGAATTTTTTGTTTTGATTTGATTTTTATTTTACCAAGGCTGATATGATTTTAGAAATTCTGGCAAATTGCCATCAACTTCCAGAAACACCAAGATGATTTAGAGAAACATAGCTGAAAAAAACCCAAAGGGATGATGGCCTTAGCTATATCTTCCCACTGAAGTAATCATGTTTCTTCACAATAACCCATATCTTCACTGCACCACAATCTCACTAGCCTCTGTACAGCTGCATTAATTTTCAAGCTTAAGGGCCCAAGTTTCATTTTTCATGTAACACAGGGCAGGAAGGCTAAGATAGCATTACCATAGCCCAGTGAATCCTTGTGCAGAGGTAGGAACTCAGGGCTCCTAAGTGACATCCCCAGGACACAGTACATCAATGTCTTTGCTATTTAGTTGTGTTCTCATAGCTATGTTGCTTTCAATTCTGGAGCTTACATGATCACTGCAAGCTTGAGGTTTTTCATTCTGAATTGTAACATTAATGATACACAGTTTGAACTGCTTTGGAAACAAATATTTATGCATATTTCAGAATACTGAGATAATAGTCTAACTAATCTACCCATTAAAACACATATGAAGCATCTATACTTTAGGTATCTACATAGTAGATATGAATCAACATTCAGTGTAAAATCCAGTCACATCTAGTTTCTTTCATAAATGTACACACCTTTTAACATTCTCATTTGAACTGCTATTGGCAAGGTGACCTTGGTCAGTTATATAATACAGCAGTGTGGCCCTGCATCATCATACCGAATCTTGTCTGGTCTGAAATCTGGCAACCTCTTTCCTCCGTCCCGAGCCATTAAACTTTCTTTTTCTCTTCTTTATTTCTATATCTCATCACAGTAATATGTGGGGAAATGGAATGAATGCACAACTGCAGGTAATGAGCTGGGACTGTTGTTTCTTTAATCTAAGCTTTGACGTTAAAAATCACTGTAGGACATTCTATCGGTTTTCACAATTAACCTTCAGAAATTACAGTGTCTATTGTGTTACTTGGCCATTAAGAGACAATTTCAGTATTAAACACAGGTGCTTTAAAAGCTAAGGGAACTAAATGACCTTCATGTAGTTAAAGCAAAACATACAGAGAAACAAAGAAACAAAGGAATATTGAAATCTATTGCCTCATGTACTTTTAAATAGTTTAGAATGTTTATAATAAATAGGTAGTCATGCACCTGCTGGAAATGAGTTGGAAAAGAATTCAATGTGAATTTAATACAAGAGTTTAGTGAAGGATTTTTCAGGCACTGTAGTCAGGAAAGGAAGCATGTTTTTGCCTTCCAAGTACAAAAGTTTTTGCCTAATTATGTCAAGCTGATTCTCCTAAATAGCCTGATTCAGAATACCTCTGTGAAGGCATTCAAATGATTCAATATGAAACCTGATGTAATTAATTAAATTTGCCTGCACACAAGTATTTTTATAGAAGTAGGCAGATTTACTTCAACATCACTGCAAATAGAAATACAGCTTTATTATTATTATTTATTATTGTTATTATTATTATTATTATTACTATTATTATTATTATTATTATTATAAAGGGAAAATGTTGTGTCAAAATATATCCAAAAAAGAAATAATGCCTTTTCACTAAAAAAATTAAACATAAAATTTGGAATGCATACTTCCAAGTAATCTGTAGAAATAGGAGAGCCATTAAAATTTTAACAAAATCTATCAATAGACACTTGATAGGCTGTATAATTTTTTTCTCATGTATGTGGATGTCCTATCTTTTTATATAGATAATTTTAAAAATCAAATATTAATAGTTTATGTCAAATATTATTGAATTGTTGAATAAAATCCTAATACCCTAGCTAATTTCTGACTAATATCACAACTGTATTTTGATATCCCACAGGTATTAATTTCATGGGGACAGATATTATCTAAATTCTCTAAGCTGATATCTCTTCTCTGGAAATCAAGAATGCCAAGGCTATATTACATCTTTCAAAAGGTGCAGCAACCCATCACTGCAGTAGGCAGCTTGCCATAAATATTAGCAAGAGCTAGAGTGAAATTCCAGTAAATGAAGATTAAAGGAAACCACTTTGAAATTGGCTGAGCTGAGCAAAGTAAGGAATTCATGTACCTCCTAATGCTGTAAATCAACTTACGATGTACAGTCCCTAGCTATTTAATTAACAGCTTCATATTCTGCTTGCAAAAAAAGGGTCACAAGGACAAGATATAGAATATGCAGTAATTTCACCAAGGTCTGCATTACTTCTAAGGCCAAAATGCTGGTTTTTAAAATAAGTCTAACTTCTGAGTTATAATCAGAAAGACTTTTCTTTTAGCTTCTTTTTTGTTTACTATTTATTTAATTTCCTTTGCCTCTTTATCTGTGCGTTCATGTCAACTTATCCTATTCCTTCATAGTCTTAGTCCTGTGGTAGCTGATTAGGTTAGCAATTCTCTGGTTTGAGGTACAAAGTGCAATGAGGCCTGACAGCATTCAAAATGATTGTTTTTTAAGCTAAAGGCCATCAGTTTTGTAGTTAAGAGTATTTGCAATTGCAGCACATAAATGTAGATGTTTATTCATGAGAGCTTTATGTACAAACAAGGATATGTTTGCACAGTATCAAATGTGCAATAAATCTTCTGAGAAATACCAGAGGCTATTCTGAACCCCAGAAATTAACCTGTAGTTCTTCATTCTGCCTAGAAAACAGTACTCAGAATGAAAAGTTCAGATTGTTCGTAAAACAAACCTTTTCAGGTGTATGATTTGGAAGAACTTCAGCAAGAAATGTTGAGATTACCCAAATAAAAGGGCTGACAAGAAAAATATTGGGGAATAATAATAGGAAATAGTACAGTGTGATCATTCATAGGTGGTATTTTGGGGAAATAGGGAATTGTAGATCTGAGTCCTTCCACTCATCTAAAAGAATTGGCTCTGCATAAGTCTTCTAACAGTTAAAATATAAAAGGAAGCATATTTTCTTCCACATATTTTCTGAGGGGGAAAAAAGTATAGAAAAAAACCTCAAAATGATGTAGTTCTATCTGGAAATGAAGTGGTGCTCTCCCCAAGTTTGAAACGAATAACTACTTCATTGCTGTAGCTGTTTTAATAGGATCCTAATCTGAATCGAGAAACTAGATATTAATTAAAAACAGATAGATAGTACTACATATTTGACAGAAGTTGGTTTTCCAGGAAGTCCACTCTTATTATTGCTTTAGCATGCTTTAGCATTATTGACTGCCACATGTAGATGATGATAAAGGAAACTAAATTTTCTATAATTATTATACTGAATTTTAACCTAAAATAGAAGTAAGCTGGACTTTAACTGTTTCATGAAGGTTTGTCTATATAGTTAAAATGGATGCAAATATAGAATATTTATAGAAATAGATACAAAAATATGGCTTGTTACTAAGAAGCCATCAGAAGCATGCCATCAAGCACCCATAAACTAATAGACTGCCCAAATCAATGCATGTGGCTGAATACAGCTGAATTAATCAATTGCTCCTACAAAATAATGTTTCTCCTTTAGGCATATTCATGTTTCTTTTTATTATTATTTCCTATTTTCTTTCAGTATTCTATAAAACATGCTTCTTGGCAGTACTGATAGCAAAATGTTACATTCAAACACATTTCGAGGAATATTCACAGAAATCTAACTTTAACTGGCAAGTCTGAACATTCAGTTTGCTGATTTTTATGGCCATTCAATTACCTGACATAAAGAAGAAGCAAATGATCCATGTAGACCATTAAGCATAATCAAGACTGCTTACTTTTAAATAGTGATTTACAACAAATTCCTTAGGATCAGTCTACAGCTTTAGAATTATTTATAGAACCTTTCCTTACAAAATCTTTTTTTTCTCAGTATTTCAAGAATAGGTATGTAAAAACATCTATGGAGAATTCTATGAGAAAATTGTTAAAAACATAAAATAAATAATTTCCTGTTATTTCAAAGAATATTTTCTGTATCAGAGTCCTAGTCTTTAAACCAAAGTTAGATGTGAATTGGCTTTCTGATTTTTATTGCTACTACTATTGGCAATTAAACAACTTGCTTAAGAGTGAACTGGACATCAGTAAGTCATTAGTGTTGAAATGAAGGAATTTCTGATTGTTCTCAAGAGCTTGTGCGAAATGAGATCAAAGTGTCCTAAAGTCTTCTTCACACTGAGTGCTCCTGGATTTGATATTTGTTCACACTATGATTATGACAGTCAGGATTCACAATAAAGTTCAGTATAGCTGCAAATAATCATCTGAAAAGAAAGATGACACAGGAAGAATATCTAGATACTTGTCTCCTGGCTTGCTTTCGAAATCAGTAGCAAATTATCTAATATGATTTGACTTCAGCCCATAGTGAAAATAAGTTTGTACTTTTACACCACCCATGACAGATTTGAGGGAATATCAGTGTCCCATTACTTCTAGCCATGATTGAAAGAAATACCCATTTCAGAAGGGGAAATGAATATATCAAAGCCAATCACTTTTTCATGCTCTGATTCATGGAACATGTTGTAAGAACATGGAACTTCTTCTCTGTAGAATATGCCTGTATGGGCATCTCTTCCCACCCTCCAGAAAGTTATTCTCTTAAATAGTATGTTAGTATATGACTAATACTTAATAAAGGCAGATATAATGCTAAAAAGGCAAAAGACTCCTTCACTGATTTTTTTTTCTTTTGATAAAAAATATACTAAGCTGCAGGAACTGGAAGACAAAGAATAAAAAATTATCTGTAAGAACTGTGACAGAAATTTTGTGTGAGTGTTTATCACTATATTTTATCATTTATATTGGTGAGTAAATTTTCTAAACTGTCCCTAAGATTTACACAAGCTCTAAAGTAAAAAAGTCTGCAATGAATGTAAACAAGTTGCTACCCACCCCCCAATTATGTCCCAGTATGGCTATAATAAAAATAAATATGACAATATGACTAAGTATATTTCTAAGTATTACTGGAAATTGGCTCCCATGTGACAACACTAATTAAAGAAAACCAGAATTTTTTAAAGAAACTATCAGAAAGTCCCGCAGAGATTTTTCTGATATAGAAAAGATCTTAGCTGGTAGTTTCACAATTTTTGGTATTTAAATTGAGTGTATAAGACCACCATACATGTCATATTATGTCATTCATGTTGATATTATTCAATATAACAATCATGAACAATTATGTACCACGTTTCCGTGGGTTTGTGGTCATGAATTCGAGTTTACCATAACCTATTATTTTCCTAACAATCAGATCACCGATATGCTAAGAATGATCAATCTTCCTACTTGTACTGTTTTGTACCTGTTTATTTGTCTCTTATTTGTCTGTGGGTATATATATTAACAAAAAACAAATTAAAAACCACTCAAATAAAGAGGTGAAAGAAATTCCCAGTCTTCAGAATAATGTTTCTCTATCATGAATTAGCTCTGTGGTTTTAGCATGGTAAGAAAGCCACCTTTTCTTTTATTGGCATTATTTTCTACTCTTCGAAATTGAAGTGAACAGTTTTATCTGGGTGTTTGTTGCTTGTGACCACTAAGAAAGTTCCCCAGGAACTTATTGATATTGGTGTCATTACAATAGGTGTTTCCATTGCAATTTCAAACATGATATGGCATCCAATATCCTCATGGCCTGTATCACTTTAAGTAGGAACTCTATTAAGTGTGTTCTTCAGTGATCTTCATTTTTTTATTTCTAATTTGAAACTTTCAAATAGATTATATTCTAGAAGATCCATAGACAGCCCACAATACATGAGGTTACAAATTTCCTGTGTGATGGTTATAACACATAATCCCATCTAGTCATCATAGCAGACTGTATATTTAACTGGGAAGTTACTCTGCTTGCTGAAATGCACATGCTAACTTGCTTCAAAGAGAGTAACTTCCCCACAAACATAAGTCATGAGGCATTTAAATGACAGGATTTGTTTTCTGAGTCAGAAATTGCTGGGGCACTCTGGACATTTTAAAACTCAGTTTCTGAGTGCAAAGATAGAGAAACTCAAGTATTACACAGCAATGCTTTACTGTATTTATATTTTTTATTGGTTGTGTAACATTGACCTCACTGATCATAATGAATTCATTTTCCCCAAAAAGGGTCATAATGGCTATGCAAGCAGAAAAAAAGACCACAAGAGATGAAATGCAGAGTTCATCAAAACTAGCATGTAAATTCTGTGTGATATATACTTCTATTTGCATTCCATAATAGTAAGTAGATTATTCTTATGTAAAAATTTCAGTAACTGAAAGAAATAAGTAATAAGTTTGATTTTGATGTTTTGAAGATATTTTTTATACTTTTCTTTGAGATTGCCAAGCTGGTTTTCTTTCTCAAGCTCTTCTCTTTAGTTTTCTCAGAAAAAAAATATTTATGCCAACACCCATAAATTACTTCAAGGAAAAATCTGATTTCTCACTCCATCAAACTTTATTGAAGTTCCTCCTCACAAAGAAAATTGAGAAGTAGATAGGAATTGCATCTAAGCATATAATCCACATGTGTCTTTTAATTTAAAGTGCTGGCATATCTTTTCCCCAGATATTTTGGCTTCATTGTCTGTCATGTTTTAAACTTGAAATACCATCTGATATTGATCATCATCCAAACTGAAATCTGAGTATCATATAAATCATATTAAGGAGGGTAAAGAAAGAAAATTGGCTAATGCCAAAGGACTCTTTTTGTTTCAACATATTTTTATTTTCAGATCTCTCAATTTTTCATTAGGATCCCTCCAGATTTATGTGTCTTTGTGTATGTTTCTTGAGCTTAAGTAGACTTTGCTGAACACACTCCTTCTGCAAATCTCCTCCAAGTCAAAAATATTTTATTTCTGGAATACATGACAACTAACAGACACAGTACTGAATGCTTGAAAAATGTCTAAGTCATATGCAAGTGCTCTAGACTAACAATGTACTTTGACTTTCAACGAGGTATTTCAGAAGAGTAAAATACAGTCTATCATAGCTTACAGAGTTTGATAAAAAATGTAGGAATTTTTGTTATATTATTCTTTCATTACCTATGTCATAACAGGTCCTGTGAAAACACAGTATAAAAGACACAAAAAAATATCAAAAGCAATGGGCATAAACGGAACAGTTTCTTCAGGACAAGTGACCCTTGGGAAATGGTAGAGAAGAGAAACAAATTTTCAGACTAATACCTGTTACAGTTTTGTGTATGAGCACCGAGAGCTGGGAGACTGCCTGATGAACCTTCTGAATGAGTTCCCAACACTCTGCCCACGCTACTGATAGACCTTCTTTCCAACTTTTCTTAGATTGTTCATCATCTTTTCACCCATAATTCAAAGATATGATAACATTGGAAAAAATACATCGAGAGTGTGAGGACGAACTGTAGCAGAGATGGGGATTGGAGTTGTTCAGACAAGGCCTCTCATTTAGGTCCTGCTGAAGAATTAATCTATTACAGGCCTTCTCAAAAAAGTTTCAATATGCAGGCAATCTACAGGCAGAGGCAG
>VZTN01006496.1:30863-48288 GCA_013400515.1 Erpornis zantholeuca
ATCCTCAGTACCAGTGTCATGGTAGTTGTAATAAGACTGAATTCTACTTTTCCCCCCAGACTGTGTGGTTGCATCCAGCCTGTCCAGTGGTGAGTTACACCTGTGATGTGCTCTCCTCAACTCATGCCTCCTTGTGGTCTAGCACTAGTGGAGATTGGATTTTGATACCAGTTTAGCAGCTCGTGAGCCATGGCCCTGACCTGGTCTCTTAAACAGTATAGATTCAGCCTCTTTGCCAGCTGGTTCTTCTGCAAAAACACCCTGCTGCAAAAATACATTACTCTTCTTTATTTAGTATGTTCAGGAGTTATCCTCTGATTCCCATCCTTAGCTAAATCAGTCCTGTAATTTAGTCAGTATTGGAAAAAGATATTTTCCAAGTAGGAAGGTCAGGCCATTAATGAACACTTACCTTTTTGCTAAGAGGCAGCACTGGGTTACATTCCTTCAATTTCCTTAATAGCTCTGCTATTGTATCTAACTAAAAAATACATCAAGGGCCCATTTCAGTGGTTAAATGTGTTCATGCCGTATTTGTGGCCTTAATTCATAAATAAGTTACCAATCCTTCACCCCTCTTGCCATTGTTTCTAACATTGGAAGCAAGGCACTTTCATTACAATTAACACACCATTTATGAAATATCCTCACTTTTCAGCACTCAAGAGTGCTCAAATAACAAAAACCATTAATTATTTCGCATCTGAGTATCAAACATGAGGTAAGATTAGTCCCATGAAATCTGGAAGTAAAAGTGGAATCACAACAGGTAGATCAAACTTAAGCCAAAATCACCAGTGTTGTTTGTCCCAAAGAAATAATGCGTGCAGGATTGACCTGATTCTTTTCCTTGCCTTTCATGGCTTTCCCTTTTTGGAGAAAGGAAGGAAAACTTTTGTTAACACATTTTTTATTTAGTGAGTTATATATTTTCAGTGAAGATATTTGTCAAAATAGTTGCCTAATCAGAAGATTCCAGATCATTAGGCATTTAGAAAAGCTGTGTTATAGCATATGCTTCAAATTAAGACATGGTTCTCACCATTCTACATCTTTTACCAGATTAGTGGATGCAATTTTTTCTCGTTGAAAGGAAATCCAGAATAGCAGTGTCAGGCTATAAACGTTTTCTGACATTGTGATTTATCTAGAACCTCTTCATCTTACATGAAAAAATTCAGTGAACTTCAAATCAGATGCTAATACTACTGCAGTGAAACTGACAGAACTGCAACACTAGTAAGTGTAGTTACCGTACAATTTTCACTCCCATAAAAAAAGAGGAGAGAGTTTGAAAGAGAATAGGTCTGCTAGTCTTGAAAACAAAGCTCAATCATAAATATATTAAAAGAGCGCAACCTTCAACTTGAGAAAACTGCAGAATTCACTTCAACTACAATTTCTCATCCAAAACATATTGATTAAAAAAACTGCCATGACTGGGATAAATTTTAGGAATGGAATAGCCTGCAAAATGTGACAGGAGCAAGCAATACTGGTTTCTTTTCCTTATACACAAAAATCCCCATAGCACTCAGCTGTTAGCTCAACAGATAATATCTAAAATGTAATAATTTTCATCTGATGCAATTTTACTTCAGGGTTTCAGAGAATGGAGCTAATAAATTCTAGAAGGTAGCGTAAAGTTACAGTTCTCTAAATGAAAAATGAAATTGAGTCAAATTATATTATGAAGTCTAAGATTCCTTTTATATTCCTTATATTTAGTATTAACAAATTCGCAGTCACTGTTGATTTGCAAAAGATGAGGGAGATTAACAATAGATTTGCATACAAATTTGGAAGCACAAATATCTTCATAAAATCACAGGATGTCCGAGATTGAAAGACACAACTGAAGACTGTCTGGTCCAAACTCCTGGCTCAAGCAGGGCCACATATCTGGTTGTCCAGGACTGTATTTCAACAGCTTTTAAATTTTTCCAAGGGTGGAGACCATGAAACTTGTCCTGGGCAACCTGTGCCTCTATGTGATCCTCCCCACAGTGAAAAACTGTTTCCTTATGTTCAAAGGAAATCTGCTATGTTTCAGTTTATGCCCATTGCCCTATTTTTGCATTCAAAAAATTACTTTTGAAGGAATATGAAGCAGTCAGGTAGATCATGCCAAAAAAAGCAGAAGGACCTTAAATATGTTAGATGACCTATGTTCTGCAGAAAGATTTCCACAGAAGAAGGCCACTGACCTCTACTATCAACATGATAACCTCCACTTTGTTTAAAATGCTTTTCCCATAGTAATAGAGATTAATATTATTCTGTCTCCAGGTTACAAAAAAACTACCAATTTTGTGAAAATATGTGTTAAATAATTCTAGAATAACCTTTCCTCTGACCCTTAAATATAATTATCAATAAACATGCACATTCTTTTTTGTACAAAGACAGTTGGGAGTTCTTACTTCAAAACATATATCACTGTGATAGTCCCTCTAACAACCACCAAGCTTTGAAAACCATGGGCTTCAAGGTCTGTTGCACGTCATACCTTTTAATTACAGAGCAGCTAACATTTCAGGCCATATTTTCCAAAGAAGGTCAGTGTAGTCATGTCTTCTGCTTTATGCTTTCTTTTCTCAGAGGACTGTTTTCTGGCAGAGGTCAGCTTCATTTAGAATGTTGGTAATGAAATGATTTTATTTCACAAACATACTCTTCCACCTTTTCTATTCTTTGTTTCCCTGTATAGAGAGGATGGCAAAGTACTACTCTTTAAAAAAAAGCAAAAAGCAAAAACCAACTAATTTCAACTTCTAAAATATTTGACTCTAGTGAAATTTTGTTAAATATTAAATTTATGTGCACAAAAACTTTAGTGCAGAAGTGGTGAGCTAAATTGATACAAATAGAAAATCCTTCTTTCTGTATTCCCCCACTGATTATGGAAAATGCCAAAACTTTCAAAAATATAATATCACAGTACTAAACAATTTGACTAATGTTACTGATCATTCCTGGAGTCTCTAAAATAACATTCAAGTAAGTACATTATATTATTCTAAGGCTCAATCAGCAGGTGGAATTGAATTCACAGTACTGGTTATTTGCAATGTATGAATGTGCATGGAGATCTGGAGTTCAAACTTGCTTATTGTACATGACCACAATGGAGTTTTACATTGGACGTGTCCATTATCAGGTTTGGTATATTTAATCAAACTGTTTTATGGACTAAATGAGTCTGAAAATAATCAGTCTGGTACATAATCAGTGAGTTGTTCTCACCTTGCTGTCTTGTTCTGCTGTCCCCAGCACTGGTGGTTGCACACCATGCTGAGCTGCCAACCTGGTACTGGTGGTGCTGCTTCTGAGTGTTGTCTACCTGCCTGCCATAACAGGATCATCTTCCTACAAGTTGATTCAGGGCATACTTAGAAAAATTACCAATGACTTTCATTTATCAAAGTAAATGTGAGTGCAGAGACAGTTCCCAACCATACTTAATATATTTTCCATTTTTTCAGGTAAAGCCTCCCAAGTTCAAGATGACAGAAATGGCCTATCACTGGCAAATTAACAAGTTTATTGCATATTGTTTACCTTATTTTTGCAAATTGTATGCAGCAGACAATTCAATGACCTCCCAACATCCCTCAAGTCCAATTTTACATAAATCATTTTACAATTGCTTTTTCTTTCCCGCCTGGGATGTTTCTAACTTATTCCTGCACAATGCCATGAATCTTGACGGATCTCATATGTCTTAGCTGTAAAGGTGATCATTTCCTTCCCTGAGAACAATCACCATTAGAGTTGCTTATGCAACTGACCCACTGATTTTTACAGTCTGGTTTTCTTAGGTTTAGCTTTTTATTGAATAAGCTTTCCATCTTTCTCTACTAACATTATTTGGTAGCCTATCTCAGCTAGTGTCTCTGCTAGTGTCAAAACTATTGCATATAATATGAATTAAAAATATATACTTTATAATTTATATTTTCCTGTATACCTTGTAAAATAACAAAGATACAGTTGTGTTAGGGATGTAGTCAAGAATAGAAAAAAAGTGCTTTTAAGTCTGTTTGAAATAATTCTAATCAAATACACCCAAAAATATTCCTCTAAATCATCACATTTAAAATATTGATTATGAAGAAAATAAAATTAAAGAATCATCATTTAACAGTGAAATGGATATTGCTTCAGGATTAAAAAAATCAAAACACAACAGTGAGTTTACCCTTCACACCATGTATCTTTTTACTTCCCAGAAAAAAAGGCAGAGATACAATTTATTGGTAGAGATGTGGTCCAGGACCATCAAGAAGATATGTGTTCCCTGAAGGCCTTGGGTTTGGAATCTGTCTGTACTTGTCTTTAGCAGAACAAGGGGCATTCACACAGCCTGTCACTGAACATTTAATGACCCTGCAATAAATACAAGCTATGTTCTATTAAAACAGGAAGAGTTAAACCTTGGTTACAAACATTTGGACGAACAATTACAGAAGTAAAGCATGTAAGGAACCATGTACAAAGTGCACAGAAGAGAATTACCTTAAGGTAGGTCCCTCTCTGCCATCACCGGGCAGTGCATATCTTTTGTTATATCAACCAACTGTGTGTAATGCCTTGGATGCATTAGGGAATCTAAATTGTGCTAGATGCTTAGGTTAGATGTTTAGGTTATAGACTCCTGCCCAAAATGTCATGAAAATCTTATTCTAGCTCTTAGGTCTGGATTTGTCATCAAATACTTTAGAAGAACCGAGGTTCTTGCTCCACAGTGCTCCATTTCTCCCAAGGCACTATTATGTATGTATTTGTTTACTCTTACATGCAATGAGGGCTTTTATGATTTCTGCCAAAGCTTAAAAGTGTGTCTGAATAACTCCATTTTTCTCTACTCAGTCAAAAACACTTTGGTGTTCTCATATGCTTTTAGCTGTTCTCTGAAAATAAATTCCTGTCAGTAACTTAGCCTGGAAATGTCTGACACCCCTCCTATTTACTTCTAGCCTCAGAAAATCAGTTTATTTGTGAAAAATGAGTGGTCCGAATACAGTGAACACTGAAAGAGAGCCATGTCACTTCAAGAGGAGAGATTTTGTTTCTTCATCTTTTCCTCTTGCTTCTGCTTTTATCCAAAAAAAAAGGTATATGATTATGGTAAAAGGGTGAAGTGGAAAATAGTGACCCGGAATAGGAATTAAATTAACGGAATATCCATCCTATGTACAAAGCAAACATGCAAAACAAGAGAATGAACATGAACATGTATAAACATTTTATATGTGTGATTCTTGTATGAAGGAACTGTGTATGTAATATTTATTTCATGAGCAAAATGTGGAAGTATTCTATAAATACTACAGCACATACCTAAATAGAAGAACACTAAGCACGTTTTTTCTGAGAATACACTGACAGGTTGTATGTGACATTGCTTTGAATGAGAAATGCACTTTTCCACTATAACAGACTTGAGACTGTTGGTCAGTTCCAGTCTGTATCAGTGTGAACTGCATAACTTCCAACCATAGACAGGAAGGTGATTGGTAATTTAATAAAGCTAGACTTTAATCATTTCTAAGTCATCAGTAATCTCACTCATCACTGGCTGACAGTGGAAAAAGTGTCCCTCTGAAGATATACTGTTTGATTCTCTTTGTAACATGAATTATTAGAGCAGCTGGGGTAGAGTTGAACACTAAATATCAGAGAATCAAGGGTTAAAGATGATGACAATAACAAAGAGCCAAATGTATCAGGCTACAGTGTACCCAGCTGCTGGGGCAATACAATTTAGCCAACAAAACTGTCTTTCTTACCTAAACAAGCAAAATTATCTGTCAGTGTTAATCATACTGCTAGGAACTAGGCTAATGGAATCCTATATTGTAGCTTTTGTCCTCTATACCTCCATCTTATTCAAATTTTATGTAAATCCTCACCCACATGTATAGAGGAATGCTGTCAAGCTCTGGTTTCAGTTTTATAAGAACTCAGGCACTTTTACCAGGGATGAGGTCACTAATAAGCCTTCCTAAATTTTTTATATTTACTTCCAACCAAAACACTTTTGATCTAGGATTTAAATATGTTCCTGCCATATTTGGGCCTAATTATTGCAATGTTGTTACACTGTGGGTGGAGAGATTTATGCCAACCTCCTGCAGATAATTCAGGCGTGACCCTGACCCATGTGTTTTATTTGTCCTTGATGAGAAAGATACAATATGAACAAATCACTACTAATAGTGAGAGAGAATTTGGTTTTAAAAATCCCCTTATTTGTAGCATCTGGAGCTGTTGCATCACATAAAAACAAACATTTTGACAGAAGTTATTTTTACCTTGCCATTGTCCTTTTAAACAATGTTATGGTGGTAGCATAACAATGCTCAAGCTCACTTTGTCAGTAAGAAAATGTAGAATCACTGTTAAATAGACTGCAAGTTCCTTTTTTACAAGAAACAGTCCTGCAAGTGATAGAAAAAAGCGTGTAGGGCATGTAAGAGAAGGCATGTGGTATGAGAATTGTGCTTGTCTTCAGTTCTTGCCCTGGTCTGCTCTGACCTTTTCACCTCTGTTGTCTCCTGTATGGTGAGCAGAGGACAAGCTTCAGACTGTAGGGTGGTCACAAGAACTCAGCTGTCCCCATTCATACAAGGAGTGGCTGCAACATGGAAGGGGAGCTCATGAAAATATAAAAATGCAGTGCCACAGTCAGAGCAGAGCACAACCAAAACATCACTGTTCAGGCTCATCAGAACTGAGTTTATCAGTACTAACTGAGGAGCATTGCCATTTTTTTGGACACCTGCACTTAGTTTATTTAAAATATTTAATCAGCCTTAGCCTCAGAAGTTGCCTCATAACCTTCAGAAGAGCAAGCCCTTGGGCATGTCCTTCTTTCACCAGGCAAGAACATACCATAAGAGCAATTTCTGTAGTCTTGTGTAGTGTGACAGGCTTCATGGAAGTTTTCTGTGTGGTAATTGTCACAAATACATGAATAATTTATTTTATTACATTTTGAACAGGCTGAGAAAGAAAACAAAAATGTGCACCTTGGCTTAAAAGTTCTATGAGAAGGCATGTTTCTTCACTTTATCTGTCCCAAGAATCTGTTATCTACAGATATCTCCTATCTGTTATCTTATTCTCTTCAAATAAATAGCTTCCTGTTGAAATGCTATTTAAGATGAGTCATTTTGAGGTTTGAGGTAACTGCTTTATATGCAGTAATTTATGTGAGTGACTTGTGTGATGAGCTGCACAAAATAATTAACTAAACTATCTAAAAATCAAACAATGATATTTTTTTTTGATTTTTTTTTTTTTTAATTCCAGTCATTCACTAAAGTGTCATTCGGGATTTAGGAGCATTTCAATTCTGTCTTCCTACGTCACAATATCCAAAGGGGGTCATGATGAGCTTTGTTCCTGTTAAAGTACCAGATGAGGAAATTCTAGAAATTGAAATATTATCTTAATTTTAGGAAAACATAAAAATCCCAGTTATTTTATCTACCATTAATTTTCTGAAACCAGAAAAAGGAATCTTTGCAGTAAATACAGAAAAGAGAACAGGACTTTTCCCTTGTCTGAAATATGGTTGAAATTGCCTACCAAGCATATATATCAGAAGAAAACAATGTTTGTGGGATGAAAAAAATTGGAAACAACTAGACAGTTTGCCCTGAATTTCCTATTCATTCATTCAAAACTCTGAATTATAAAATTGTAATATAATTTAGGTAGGAAAGGACCTCTGCAAGTCTCTAATCCAACCCCTAAATAAGGTCAACTTCAGCTAAAGGAGGTTGCTCAGACCCATGTCCAGCTGAGGTTCAAAAGTCCCTAGGATGAAAATTTCACCACTTTATGCTCTATATTTTGGGGGTGGTTTTTAACTTGTATCTAAATGGAGTTTCACTTGTGGTAACCTGTGTCCTCTGCCTTTTGATGTTTCACTGTGCACCTCAGAGAGGCAGCTGGGTCCATCTTCCCTAGAACTTAGCTCTAAGTTGTGGTCCGTGTGATTCAGCATCCTTCAAGCCCTCTCTTCTCCTTGCTAGTCCTCTCTAGTCCTCCCCAGCCCCAAAGGACACAGGCTTAAGGCCCTTCACCACCTAAGTGACTGTCCCCTGGCTTCTCTCCAGCTTGGTGATGTCACTTTGGTTACAACTTACATCTATGATTGGGCCCTATATCCTGGATATTGGGCTGTATTCCAGTCCTCACAAGGGATGAGCAGAGGGATCCTGCACAGTCTCCATCCTAGGAGGTCTGCAAGCCTAGACTGGGCAAGGCCTGAGCACACTGGTCTGACCTCAGCTGATTTCCATCCTGAGTTATCCCATGTCCCTGTAAGTAGTGACCTCCCTTAAACTGCTTATTGCACTCCTGCTGGGGCAGCCCAGTAGAAAATTAGCCTTTGTCACCCCAGAGGCACATTTGACTCATGCCTCTGCTGCTCTTGAGAAGCTGAGATAAGAGGAGGTATAATATGCCCCAGACTCATTTGGGGTACATTCATTATGTTTGAGTAGTGACACACTTACATCTATGAACAGACACAGGGTTAGCTAAGGGTTGAACATTTAAAAATTACTGGACTGTCCAGCTTAAATATGACACATGCAACAATGTGGTTATTTATTTCTCATTAAAGAAACAAGTCCTATTTTATTTTTCTGTCAACAGCTATTACAGCAAAGACAGCATATGGGTGACAGTTCATATGTCTAAAACAACACTGCTCTCATTTCCCTTACACTTTTTTTTTCCTAAATGAAAAGAAAATGAAATTTTTTGCAAGTTTCTGACCTATCTATGACCCTGTATTTACTTGCCAAACACATGTTAGGGCAGAGTGAAATTGTATTTATTTCTGATATAAAACTGTATGCTCTGTGGCCAAGTACTTTGCTAAGAAACAATACCTTGTCAATTTTTCACTTTTGCAAAAAGAAAAGAGAATCTGTTCATTTTATAGAAATGAAAAGTGGACTAGGCATTATTTATATCATCTGCCAAAATCTGACCAGGCGAGCACCTCTAGCAGCTCTGGAGCAAGGACAGGGTTGGCTGCATTTTCTCAACTCCTCTGTGTACACATGAAGAAATTTCTAAATATACTGATGGCTTTTTGCATATCAGTAATAAAGAATAAGAAAACAAAATAGCAATTAATAATGCTATGTAGTCACACACTGTTACAAGGCCACTGAAAAATTCACTAAGTGATTAATCAGCTGAATGGTTAATTTTCTTTGGGGGTCTAAACAAACAATTAACATTGATTAATGAACCAATTTATTTCCTTTTGTAAAAATATAAATTTAAATTAACAAAGTTGTTGTCTGTCTGTCCCCAGATTGTCCCAGTTAAACTAATGAAAAATACAAGCTAAAAATGAGGGAAAAAATAAAAATATCAGTGTAAGATTCACACAGGGAAATTTTAGCAGCTCTTTTGACATAAAATCTATTACTATTAAAAAAAACCAAACAACTTTATATTTCAAGTTTCTAAGTATAAAACAGACACACAGTCCCTTCCTGACAACAGTGGATCCATGATGACCATAAAAATTGTAATGCATTACCTTGCTCTATGATTTGAAGAATTCCTACTCTTACAGCAATATCCTAGAAAACTGTGAGACATCCTCAAAGCTGAAAGACAGTAAAGAAACTGCTCAGAAGTCTACAGAAGAGATGGACACCAGGATGCCTTCTATTTGATCACATCACAACTTCCTGTAGAACCCTGGAGCAATAATATTAAACTTCAGACTGTCCTTCAAAGAACTCAACTTTCTCACTATGTTTGTTTACAGAACCATGATGCTTAAAAGGCCAAATCACTGATATTTTTATATACGACAGTGGGTAGATCCTAATTTAATTAAATCCCTTTTGAATTGACTCCCTTTTCCCACAATAAGGGACTCAATTCCAGTACACAGTGTGAAACAACCTTCAGCCTAGAAATGACACAAGGAACCAGTGAATATATAAGTTGATGCCAAGTGTCTGACTTCTGGACTCCAACAGCATGATTTCTTCTTGGGGGAATGGCAGATTTTGGGTGGAACTCTCCGGGAAAAAGCAGAGAGATCAAATAATTGTTGCACAGCTCTATGATTTGGACCAATGCAAATAACATATATGCTTTTTATTTGGAGAATACATTTCCTGTAAAGAGTTTTTCATACTCCTGTAGCAGAACATTTAGTTAAGTCTTACCAAATACTTACTTTGATTGCTGAAAATATCTATCAGAACCATGCAAAGATGATGATTATACTAGCACTTCTTGCCCTCTGGAAGAGAAAATAAGGCAAGATGCTTTATAAACACCTTATAGAATAGTAATTTCACGCTGCTACTACATGGGCAAATACAGGCTAATGAGAAAAACTTGGTGACAGAAAAAAATTGGGAAGACAGTTCAGTGACTGGTGAAGATTTCAGCATTCTTCAAACCAAATGTATGTGCTTGTTACACATAATACAAGACTTGTTCTGCCTATGCAGAGCCCAACCCTGAACTCACTAGAGAGCTTAACAAAATTCATCTTCTTTTATGCTGATTGCCTTTAAAGATACTTGGGCCTGACAAAGCATAACAAAAGTAGTAGGTAAATAAAGAGAACTAGGAAAAGTAAATAGGAAGAGGAGATGAAAAGGTGCTTTATGCTGCTGCATGCAATTAAAGTTGAAATACAAGGGCTTCAGCAGCAGGAGCAAAGAGTAACACATCAGGGTTTGCTTTTTTTTTTAAATCTACAGTCTAGGCCTTTGTCCTCCCCCCAGCTACACAGCTGTCTTTATCAGTGTTCAGAAGTCGCTGTACCCCTTTCAGGTTTCAGTTCTTCAGGAAAGGTCAACAAGAGGCAGGAGAAAACATTAAACAACTCCTTATTCAGCTTTTCTCATCAAATATAAAACTAACAGTCTCCTGGTACCCATAAATTTCTGGAGACTGCAAATGCTGGGCAGAGGAACAGTAAGTCTTAGAAACAGAGGTAGTTAGAGAAGCTGATAAAGGAAAACAAATAGCTACACCAAAGAGTCAGGTGAAAGCATCAAGTGCAGTATGTTTATCATAATCTTTTTTCTAAATTCTGGTTTGGTATATTATTTTCCAATTATTTTTCTGTTCCTTTTTCAACAAAATAGTCACAAAAACAAAGGCTGGGGCAATGAAATATAATAGAGGCTTTTTGTTAAAGAAGACCAAAACTTTCTGTTTGCACTGGTAAGAGAATTGTTAATAGCTTCTCTGCTACTAACATGCTGGGCACAGTACTGGGGAACAATTAGTATGTCTCTACTGGCTTCATACCCAGGTTCTAAACCCCTTGATGCCTTAAACTGGCTACCTAGAAACAGAGACTAGACAGGAATAAAGGAGGTATTTATTTGAAAGGCCTTCACATGTACGCTTTGGGCTCCAGAGGATCGTGCCTCAGTGGATCCCAAAATAGACAACAGGTCAGGAGTTCTTCACACTTTTATATTGGCATAAATTCACAAACTAGAACCTTAGTCAATTATGTAATTTCCCCAAGCTTGGCCCCCCTCCCCAAGATGATGGTTTACAGTTCTTGGGCCTAGGACAGTGTGGGTGTCCTTGGAGAGCAAGCTAGAGAAATTTTGTTATGTCTGTCTTAGCATGAGAGAATAGCATTTAACAAGCTACAGGAAACTTCAGAGTTACACTAGCAGTACAGGATTTGAAAAACATAAAAGTTAAAACCTAAGGCATCACCCTCATCATCCACCTGGCTACATCCATCTGGCTCAAATCTGGTACAAGCCTGCTGCCTTTTGGGCATGAGAAACACAATGTCACAGTGAAGGGGATGTGCAGAGTGGCACCACCAGCTCACACCTCTGTGATGCAGGCACTTGGGCCCCGTCTTGAGCAGACCCTGCTTACCAAAGGTTGTACAGATGAGCCCTGGAGTCTCCAGTGAGATGTGACCAGCAGCAACCCTCTGACTCAAAGTGGCCACCATGTGTTCCCTTTCAGAGCTTATTCCCATTACCTCTGACCAGCTCCTCACTGGAGACCTCAGCTCCCAGGCATGGTATCTGCGTGGCTGTCCCTTCTTACTCATGTCACAAACTGCAGGGTGGCTGTTGCCTTCAGCCTGTCACACCAGCAGCACTGCAGAGAGGGTCTCAGTGACACCCTGGCTGGCTGCCCCTTTTCAGCTGAGGCAGGGAGGCAGAAGCAAATTAAGTGAGTTCTTCTCCCGAGGTAAGGGGACAGATGCGCTTTTCTTTCCATGCCTCTTCTCAAGGTATGAGAACAGGGAGATATGATCAAACATTTTTCAGAACTATTTTGAAGTGTGTTCTATTTCTTGAATATTCAGGTGGTTTTTGGGAAGGGTTTTGGTCATTGGTGGATATTTATGTCTCTCCTCACTAATCATGGCAAAATATTTATTTTCCTTGCAACTTCTTTATCTGGTGTTAATAATGGTGGTTGGCATCTGTTAATTTTCCCTGTTTGGAAGTACTAAAGCAAATAATTACATAATTAATATGCTATCTTGGTAAGTAACTTATTTTTGTCACTCTTTTAAGTCCCACAGTCCTCTTCAGGCTACTTTCTTCCCTTAATGGTTTTGAACCCATTCCCATTTTTAGAGAAAGCTCAAATACATCCTTCTTTTCACTCTCGCAGTTTGATTTCTTTTAGCTTTGTTTTACAGTCTGAAATTTGCTCTCTACTCTTTTGTTTTTCCTCCATAGCTGAATAATTTCCTGCATGAATCATACAGATTATGAGCTAGGCTGAATGGTACAAAATGTAGTAATGCAAGATTCCTCTATAAATAAGGTCTGCTACAGGTCTGTAGTTTTAAACTAGCATGCCTGAATTACAAACATATTGGCTATCAAGAGTTTATGTAAAAATGATGCCACAGAAAATATGCATGGGCCTCTTCAAATTTCAAGGAAAGTCCACAATATCTGAATGATTCAGAAGAAGTTAAACGTCAGTTTTTCTGATTCTTAAAGTCCAAAGATACATTGTCTCTCGGTTAGTTTGAAAACAGTGTATTAGAAGAGATACCAGACTTTTTGCTGACACTGCACTGATCTTTGAGGAGATAAGCACTGAGTTTTGCTTTTGTATAAGTAAAAGCAGTCATTCTTAACCTCACAGTTTTTCTTCCCATTCTCAGAATTCTCATTTAAAATCTTCACGTCACAGCACAAATGATGGGAGATATATTTCATTGTATTTGAAACCGGGAAAGAATATACATTTCTAATGCTACATTTCTACCTCTTTCATTTTTAGGAGGTTTTACATTAACAAAAAAGTTTTCTGTTACAAACTTAACATCTTTTATCAAATCTAAATCAAGAATACAGGTAAAAAACCACAGCATAATTAAATAAATAAGAAAGAGCAGTCAGAATATTTATGGCTGCTGACTTCTCTCTTCTTCCTTCTTTCCAGTTCTGCACAGTAGTTTCTCCCATGATTCCTACTAATGGCCTGAGCTTATTTTATCCATGAGGGAAAAAATCTACTGATCTTTTGATAGTTTCTCCTGATTTATTTGAGGGAAAATCTAACTTCCAGCTACTCCTCTACTTGTGATTCATGTTTCATGTTTGCTTTCCATCACAGCTAGGTACAATGGTTCCCATTTTTACAATTTCTTCCACGCTTCCTGACATCTGAAATTTGTTGCTGTCCTTAAGAGGACTGGAAGGTTTGCCATATTAAGTCCTGCCTTCAGATTTTGTTGGCCTGAAGTCATTCACATAAATGTTCTCAATATTTCAGATATAAAGAAAATGAATAACCCAGAGTAGGCTTTCTAACCTGCTCCACTCTGCATGGAGCAGTGAGACAAGATCTGAGCAACCTGCTCTAATGGGAGGCATCCTTGCCCATGATAGGGGCTTGGAACTGGATGATCTTTAAGGTCACTTCCAACCCAAAGTATTTTATGATTCTAGGAGGCCAACTTAACTGCAAACAAATCTTGAATATAGAAGAAGCTGACTACTGATAATTACACAAATCTTTTAAAACAATCTTAAATACTGTAGGAAAACAGCAGATGACACTTTAGCTTATGACCCTCATCCTTGAGAGCTCTAGTATTTCATAACACTCCCCTAAGAGTAGCTTTGGTGAGCATCACCACAGCAACAATTCAGGGGTGAAAGACAGCCAGAGAACTGGTGTTCACAAGTACATTTAGTGACACAAGGAACTGCTGTCATAAAGAAAATCAAGTGAGTGATCAGAAGAATGTAGGGACTTCTGACATGTCTCTTTCAACACAAAAAAAAAAACATTATGTGAAGCTTCACTGAGCAGTCTCTGTTAAAAAAAGTTAATAAGTGGGTAGCATTTATTGGATTGTGTTATCTGAAACTTCTTTCTGAATTATGAAAAATAGTGCAAGATTATGGTTGTGGGATTTTACACCTCCTGAAAGGAGGTGGGAGGATTCTTCTTTTTGTTGCTAGTACCTTTGGTACCTTCTGCAACAAAATTTAAAGGGATACAAAAATTACTTTACATCGTTGATCTGCCATGGGCACAAAATGGACTATGTAAGAAGACACAAGCAAGTAGATATAAGTGTTTTAAACATAAAAACAGTTCAGCACAAGACTTCATACTAAGAAAATCCGATGGGCATAAGGAACATCTGTAATACAACAGCAGGAAATAACTCCATTTGAGCAAGAACATTAACGGCATAAAATGAGGCAATGAATCTGACAAATGGATATGTGGGTGCATATCCACTCCCAGCTGGGAGGTAGGAACTGTCAGGTTACAGTACTAGGTGAAAAACACACAGGTGCAGTCTCTATGGATTTGGAGAATTAAGCAGAGGAATGCATCATCTTTGCCTCACAGAAAGGTTTATATTTGCTGACCTTTGTCTTGTACTGCCAGGAGAGCCCAGAGGTGCCATAGCTGGCTACCATGGAGCTTCCAACACTCGGGGGAGGAAGGGTTCAGGGCACTGGGAGTGCATGTCAAGAAGGGCCTGTAATTCAGAGTTACACTTGAAAGAAGGGGTATAGAGAGCCACAGAAATAGTGAGAAACAGCTATGCAACTCTCGGTGCTATCAGCACTGAAAATACACCTTAGGGTCCTTTATTCTTGAGTGCTTGGACTGTGAAAGTCTATCTTTCAGGGAAAAGGTTTTCATTGGTTTTCAGAAGTCAGGTCCTTTGATGTTCATAAAAATAAACAGTATTTTGAGGCATTTAAAGTACCAAGTTGCTTCTGGAAAAGGTTATTAAGCTTTTGTTTTCATATATACACACTTAACAACCTTGGACTTTGACTACAAAAATGATTACAAAAACCTTAACCACTTTTAAAGCCCTGACTATCAGTGACTGGAAAGTTTATAACCTCTTTTGAGCCTTGTTGGTAGAAATGTAATGAAATACTTCCCTGTTGCACAGCTGACATTTTCAGATGTGTGGATATGGAGTTTCTCCACATCCTTGATTTTTACAAACAGAAAAATCTTGCTGAAAATCCTTACAAAATTTTATGTTAGCCCTTTTATAGTCTGCAACATTAGATACTGCTGTTGGATTTTCTGCACTGTCTTTGAAGAAGGGGAATCATCTTAGAGCCTTACCCTGGTCTCTTTGCCTGCAGTCAGATTCACAATACAAAGTTGTTCTTATTGCATTATGCCATGCATGACTCAGTGTATTTGGTGAATTAAAGTCAGTACTAACAAATTAGCATGAAGAAAAGGCATAATACTGATACTATGCAACAAAAATTAAGAACTCTTTCAGGTATGTGAACATCTCCTTATAAACTGGGTATGAGGATGGAAAAAGATAGCAAAGGAATGTACTGAAGCAGATTGAGTAGCTCAATACTTCATAGAGTGATGTTGGTTGAAATAGTCCTCCTGCAGCACAAGACATTAAACAACAGCAATGGAGGTTCTGAGCAAAATACTCTGGTAAGTACTATTTTCTAAAAATGGATCAAGCCCAGCATGCCTGGAGAAATTGCATGAGCAACATTTAAAATACCAGCAACAGAAGGGCATGATAAAATCTAATTGTTTGCTCAACTCCATTCTGCTTTGTTCTGCTGTAAGCCCTGTTGAAAACTACCTGTAATGAAACATGAGAGACCTACAGAAACTTGGATATAATTCTCATGGAAGGAGTTAAGGAGAATTCTCTCTTCAGTTTAGCAAAGACAAGGCATTCACTCATTCTTCCTCATCTCACTGGTTTAACACCTGTAATATTCCCAAATAATAGACATGCATTGTGCTCATGCAATTAAAGCAATGTTATAAAGATGGCTGGAGAGTTTAGTCACTAAGCAATGTTATTTTAATTATGTATTCCATTACTGTCCTTTGTTAAACAGAAAGTATCATGCAGTCATTGAACAGGAACAGAACATTTCAGGTGCAAGGCAATACTTTTTAGAAACGACAGGATGAAACTGCAAGGGCACCGAAACATGGTGGATTGTTTCCCTGATATACTGACATAATCAAGGGACTATTATTCTGAAGGGACTGAAATTATGTGAAGTGCAGGCAGATACCTGTGAAGTTGCAAGGAGAGGAGGACTGTGTCATTCACAGATCTGAGACTTTGGAAAATGTGTGTTTAGAAAAGTCACTTTTATATGCCCAGGGAGTGGGTAGAAAAGGAGTATGTAGATTAGAGTCTGAGTATTTTTATAATTGATTATTTTTCCACTCTCTCATTACCATTCCCCTTCAAAGGAAGGTAGGGAAGTTTGAGTGATAGTTCTACATGCCCAGACCATTTGAAGTCCTGGTGCGTGAGGTATTTGCAGCTTCGAATTTCACTGAGAGGAATAAGGAATTTGGTCAGACTTCTAAAAGGCAGCAGAGCCTGCATGGCCAATATGCAATAGCCATGTTAAGCCAGTTAAGAATCTTACAGACATTAATGTCAACAGTAAAGTGAGGTGAAAATCTGAACAGCAACTCTGGAAAAAAGAAGATATTTTAGAAAATATGAGTAACATGTAGGAAAGAAGTTTAAATGTGCAAAATCATCACCAAATAAGGTACCAAATAAGAAAATGCCTCGAAGATATAACATGTAAAGGAACCCACAAGAAAACATTCAAATCAGATATTATCCCATTTGGAAGCAGTGCAAGATTCAGAGCAAATAAAATTTCACCTGCTATAGGAATAGATGTACTTGAAAATAACCATTTTGAGGTGCAAGTTATTCACAATACAAAAAGGGATAGACTCTCCCAAGTTGTCAGGCCACCAGCCTCTTCTGAACTCTGTCCTTCAAAGTGAGGTTTCCTTCTCCAAAGAGTGACATAGTCTGCTGCTGTAAAGCCATTTCACTGGAGTCCTTTATGGGAGGGAAACAAAGAAGTACTGAAGAGATCTAAAGCACAAA
>VZTN01006497.1:2766-16714 GCA_013400515.1 Erpornis zantholeuca
ACTATCTCCATCAAATACAACCTACAATGCACTGCACTAGAAATCCACTGGGGAAGAGGAAAAAAAAAGAAAATAAACAACAAAGAAGAGATGATGGTGTGTTAAGATGAATTCAATTGTCTTCCATATTCACAGACTCCAAGTTAGCATTCCCCAGTTATGGGTTCTCCCCTTAATTTAGGCTGTTACTACAAAAAGTTAGAGAAGCCCTCTGAAAGGCTAGTCACTTCTTAAAATGAAGGATTTAAGAAACTATTCCTTCAAAGGCCTGAGAGCACTAATTCAAGGNTTTTAAAAAAATACTGAATTTTTAAAACTAGTATTTTAGTGTCCAGATTTCCCACATGGCAATGTGCTAGGAAACTGGTTTGGTTTTGTTTTTTAAGTAAGCCATGGTCTGTAGTTATGAAAGATTAAATAATTTTACCCCTACTGTCCACCTACTCTAATTTATTTTAAAAAAGGGAAGAGATCATTATTAGCACACCTGGTCCTTGATATGCCTGTGGATGACCAAATGCTGCCGCCGCCTCCCAGTTATTTGAAGCGTTGTTTCTCTGGCCAGGTGCACTTTCAGGTTTCGTTGCCCAGCTGTCAACAGCATTTCCATTATCCCAGTTCCCAGACTTCCCAACGTTCCAGCTGGACCAAGGATCATTGGCAACGCTTGCCTACATTGTACAAAGACAAAAGTAAAGAAGAATTGCTGAAGAAATGAGCAACAACAATGTACCATCTTCTTGAAGTCTTTGATCTCCTGCTGGTAGGCTGAGTTTGCATTCAGCACTTTACTTGTTTGATTTAGAAGCAGCTGCCAAATCTTGCATTTCCAGCTACACAACTCTTACATGCAGGAAGCACCTGGAAGAACTGATCAGCTTTCCAGCAATGTGACACCAATACATACTAATAAGAGTGCTTCTCCTCAGGGAAATTAAATTATTTGTTGCAACAGTGTTAGGAAGCAATCTCACCCATGGTAATTATTTTACATTGACACCTTAATAAGTATGGTACTTGTGAACTATTAATTACCTACAGCCATGGGCTAATTAGCACATTTAAAACTGGAACTCAGAAGTCAAGAATTAGGTTTTTGCAAATACTTATTTTATTAAATTCAGATTAGTGGCTTTACTAAAAGCAAATAATAAATTGCCCACCCGCATCATCACTACTGGTGTGGCAGTTAGGGAGTTAAAGCCTAATCTGCTCAGCTTCCCTGTCAGAGCTTTACTCATTCACAGTGAAGATGGGGGAAAAAACCAGACATCTGCCAGGGAACAGTCTGATATCTCCCTACAGACCTACTCTCTCAGCACAAGCTTGTGGTGAAGGTAGTCACACATCCCCTTCTGCTGATACTGTTGTGGAGGTGGAAACCCTCAGTGAAGGAGTGCAGAGCAGACATGTCTCTAATTACTGCATTTAGCAAGTTCATCCTGGCTTAATAGATAGCTTAGCATCCTGCTCAGCTCCTTGATTTTAACACTACAGTTTGAAAAAGCATTGACTAGTTAAGTGTAGTCTACTCCAGACACTTAATGCAGAGACTTGCTGTCAAAAAGAAAAAACTGCACACATATCGAAACCCACACACCCAAAATGTAGGAGGAAGAAAGCAAAGAGGAAAGAGGAAGGAAGGCAAATAAAGTCGAGAAGCCTTGTCTTGTTCGGAAGTAGGAGAAACTGAGTTTTGTAAAAAGAAGTCTCAAGTCCTACTGATGCTAGTGCATTATTTTTATCATGAGGAATCAAAGAAGAAGTGCCTTATATAAATTAATTACTATTTACTACAACATTTACATGCATCTTAGAACATTTGCCAATGCAGGAAATTTAATAAAACTCACACTGAAAAACTAAATTATTACCTGCAAAAAAGTTTCTTATACATAAAAGGTACAACTACTCCACATCCCAATTTTCTCCACTAAATATTCTCTCCTCTCATTTTAACTTTGATATTCTACTTATGAATAAGAACTCTCCCTTCAGTTTTTCCTCAAATAAAGTCATGTGACAGTCAGATTTCATAGACACTATCAAACCATAAAGACTCAAAAATGATGCTGACATCATATAATACCTTTATGTATTTAAGTTCATAATTCCCAGGATCTGGAAATTAAGACCAAGCCCCAAGCTGAGGAGAAAAATCACTATTCAGAAGACTCAAAAGTGTCAGTGGGTCTCTAGGAATTGACAGAGAGAGAGATTACGTAGACAGCTTCTATAGTGATAGCTTGGGGCTTTTGGGGTTTTTTTGAGGATGAAACTGATGTAAAAACACTACTCCCTGGGGGAGCAATATTCTTGGATAGCTGATACACAGTGGTACCTTGAACAAATTACAAAGAAGTGCTGGTAGCTTATACCAGTCTGTTCTCTTCCTATGATGTTCACCTGGTATGAGCTTATAAAGAGAAATAACCACACATGGCATTAGTCAGAGTCCATTCTTTGCTAAATGAAAACACACAGGGCTGGGGCCTACCCACATGGAAAAGCATGCTTGCTTCTAACAGAACTTGGAGCACCTAGAAAAGACGAGTTTGCTTAATATTATATACCTATACTTCTGCAATAAGTTGTGCTGATCACAAGCAAATGAAAGTTCAGAAGTGGGATGATTGCCAAAAGACTGAGTAAAGTTTTCCTCTTTTCTGTAGTAGTTCATGTGAAATATGGTACATGAGTAAATGGCAAAGAAACCTTAAAATCCACTGCAAAAGAGAGGAAGGCAATAATATTAACACTATTAAAGAATGACTGTCAAGAGCAATCATCAAACTTGCAGACAAATGCTGATATACACAGATGCTGCACAGCAAAGGGAAATGTATTACTTAAATTGTGCTCTCAGATGTATTATCTCTATGTAGCTATATGGAAGCACTCTTCAAATCAGAAAATTTTACTTCTGAGGTGTCCAAGAAAGCTGTGGGGTAAGCTCTTGCCCCTAGGTGTATCATCTACAGGCTATAAAAGGGGTGGAATATGCTACTTTCCTGTCAGTTCCTTTCAGCCAAAAGCTCCACATTTCTTTCTGAAGCTCTGGGGAAGACTCCTAAGAGGACTTAGGAATCTATATATATAGACAATAACTTTCAAAGAGCACTTACAGGACTCCCTTCAACTTTCTTGAAATGTTTTCCTACATGCACACATACTGTGGACACTCCTAAGTGGTAGTCAACCATCAGTAAACACAGAGAAGGGCTCAGGAATCAGGCCTGGCATCCTCAGAGTTCTAGAGCATCAAGGAGGACCAAAGAAAGACATACCAGTTATTAAAAGTGTGCAATGTGTAATTCTGTGGATCTCAGCAGCTGACGATCTCCATACAAGAAGCCATTTATGTGGCCTAGCTCTGGTTGAATAAACCCTAATTACACTATTGAGTATTTTGCAAGTGATTAAATGCCATGTTCTTACTGCTTTAGTTTTCTGTAACTGAAATTGATAATCCTCTGATCTCTCCCTAGTCATCACAGAAAAGGTGAAGAGTCCTTGCAAGACACTGATATTTAGTAAATATAATTTAATACAGCACACCTAATATCCAAGTATTAAAGCCATCTCAAATGCACACAAAAATAAATGCCACACCACACAACTAAGAAACTAATCAGCCTTTAAATGAAGCACTGCATCTCTCTTCTCCCCAAGGTAATGTCAAACAACTACACTGAGATTAAATTCAAGGATAAACTCCTAAAAGGCAGTTGATTTTCCCTTTTGTAGGCTACTAGGGACTTGCTCATTCCTACGGCACTAGGAGAAAAACCAGGACAAAAGGGCTATGTCAGGAACGGACAACAGAGGGAACCATTACTGAATGTTATAAGAGGACTCCACCAAAGGCAGATTCAAACTCACTACAGAAACAGATCATTAATGGTGGGGCCTGGGGGATGGGAAGAGAAGTCTAGAATGTTTTTAAAGATCTAATAATAGTTGAATGAGAAAAAATTCCATCACAACGGAAAAATCCTCAGCTTGGAAGTGGAATGTCAGTATCTTTACCAAATGAATCATGAATTAAATAGGAGAAGTGACATATTTGCTATTTTCCAGAGAATGCAAAGCTATAGACAGTAAAGCTAAGATAAGGAACTGAGGTGTCTCTCTGCCCTGGCTAAAAATCTTTATTTGATCTCTTGGTCAGCTAATTTGTTTCTGGCAGACTCCTTCCTCATATTAATGCATGCTCCTGACGGACAAATAGATCCATTCTACTCCTGAGGGATAAAAGCCAAAACAAACACAATGTTCAGATGGTAAAAGTAATTCAAGTACCCCAAAAGACCTAGGTAACTGTGCCATCAAATATAATGACCTCCAACTGTAAGAAATACACCTTGAAATCTACTCAGACACAGATGCCATGCTGAAGCAGTGAGTAGCAAAAGTAAGCCTGATCAGATCAAGGGAAGTTCAGGACAGCCAAAGCTGCATTGAGAAGTGTTATGCTCTTGAAGAGAGGTTTAAAAGATACAGACAGCACAAAGCAATGGCAGAAAACACAAGAAAAGTCAAGGTGACTCAGCTGAATAGCTCACAGGAATGAACATACCTCTCCAGTTTTAGAGCTGCCTTAGTTACCTGCATGGAAACAAAGCCTTAAGCCTACTCAGATATTACACTAACTTAAGTTCTTTGGATAACAATCTCTGATAGACATGTTAAAAAAAAAAACAGAACAACTAAGCAAGTATATAGACAGATACCTTAAAAATCAAGTTTTTTCTTCAGGAAGGAAGATGAAGGGCTAAGAGCTTACTCTGCAGCCATCACAGGACTGCATTCACTGTGCTGTATTTAAGATAGAACAAGTGTGCACATTAGCAGATAACTGAAGCAGCTGCCTTACCCACGATACTTTATGGCTAAGCTTTCTTCTTGGTAAATCATTACCTTAGCACTGTGGTCCAGCACATTTCTTCCACATCTGAAGGAAGGCCCTCTTTTCTATAGTACAACATAAACATCCTTAAAGAAATCCTCTAGGAAAAGTGGAGATGGGCTAGATTTTAAAGAATAACCTACTTTATGGACTTACACACTAGAATGCTCCTGCAGATAAATACATGAAAGCAACATAACCTCCACAAGCAGCCAGCAAAGAAGCTGTAGCAATGCTACCCTAGGAACCCATCTGTCCCTCAGCTGCTCCTGTCTTCTGAGTTCCTTCCAGAGGAAACCATCGTCCAACACCTCCACTATCAGCCCCACTGCCCCCTTCATAACTTAGTCTCTGTACAGGAGCTGGGCTTTGCCTGCTCATAAACCACACAAAGCCAAAACACACCCACTGGACCCTCCTTGTTTTCAGCAGGAAATAAATCTAAACCACCAGTGGACAAACTGAGACACTTCCATGAACAGCAGAGCATTTAGTTTTTTGTTCTTTTCCTGCTTCCAATCCCATTTCCTTACCTGTAAGGTTAGTCATAACCAAACTGGACTAGGGGCTGCATTGCTTGTGCACAGTGCAGGCACAGGATTTCTGTCTATCATCTCCTGATTCAGCTAAAAAAAAAATCCATCTTTGAAGTACAGAATGGTGTTTTAGAAAGATACATAATTTAGACTTGAGTAAAGAATACTCAGTGATAGGAAAACACATCTATTGTCACCCTGACTGCTTCAAGGAAATTTTTTTTTAATTAAAGTTTGCTTAGTTTCAACTTTCAGACATTAAAAATCCTATAAAATTTATTCAATGGAGCTCTCTCTGGCTTCTGTTTTTGTTACTCACATCTGCACGTGTAAATGGCAATCAAGTCACTTCTTTATATCCTGGTGTTCTCTTAGGCTGATTTCAATTCTTAATGGTTTCTTATTGAAACACAGATGAGAAATTTCAGACAGTCTTCCAAGTAGCAATCACAGCAATGCTGGAAAGAAAAGAAAGGCTCCCTGTTCCTCTTTGATATTCTCTAGACATCCCAGGATCAAACTACAAAGATTATCCTTCCTTTTTGGGAAAAGCACTTTATTTTTGTCTGGAAACTGAAGAGAGGGGTTTCCCTAGTTGCCTTTTGAAGAGTATTACTGGCTATTTTCAGTTTACTACTTTCAATTACAAATGCCCATGAGTCCACTTTAAAAGAAGTGCTCAGTGAACAAAAAAACCAAACAAACCAAGAAAACCCAGGAAGGAAACTACTCATTGCAGTGGGCCCCCTGCTGTGGTGCAGGGCACTGTGCAACACATGTGTGCCACATGGCATTGTAAGTGTGCAAGTTAGCAGAAATGCTCACAGGAGGGTTGACAAAATTGTCACCATCAGCAAGTTAAAATATTCTTTATACTGTCAGTGCCAAACCAGACAACAATACTACCTCAATGAAATAAGAAGTCAAATGAAAAGAAAGATAGTGCAGAGTCCTGGGGAGGAATAGCCCCATGCACCAGCACAGGCTGGGGGCTGACCTGCTGGGAAGCAGCTCTGCAGAGAAGGACCTGCGGGTCTTGGTGGACATTAAGCTGTCCATGAGCCAGCAGTGTGTCCTGGTGGCCAAGAAGGCCAATGGTATTCTGGGGTGCATTAGGAAGAGCACTGCCAGCAGGTTGTGGGGGGAGATCCTGCCCCTCTGCTCAGGCCTGGTAAGGCCTCATCTGGAGTGCTGTGTCCAGTTCTGGGCTCCTCAGGACAGGAGAGACATGGAGAAGATCCAAAGGAAGGATACAAAGTTGATTAAGGGACCAGAGCATCTCTCTTATGCCGAAAGGCTCAGGGAGCTGGGCCTGTTCAATCTTGAGAAGAGACGACTGAGGGGATCTCATCAATGTCCATGAGTATCTGAAGGGAGGGTGTCGAGGATGGAGTCAGGCTCTGCTCAGTTGTGCTGAGCAATAGGACAAGGAACAAAAAGCAGAAAGTGGTGCATGGGAAGTTCCACCTGAGCATAAGGAAGGATTTCTTTATTGTGTGGGTTACCGAGCACAAGAACAGATTGCCCAGAGAGGCTGAGAAGTTTTCCTCACTGGAGATAGTCAAGAACCATCTGGACACAGTCCAGTGCCATGTGCTCTAGGATAGCCCTGCCTGAGCTGGAAGGTCAGACGAGATGATCCACTGTGGCCCCTTCCAACCTTACATTTTCTCCGATCCTGTGAACCGCACAAGGAAAAAAGCATACCAACACTGTAAATCATGGAAAACTATTTCAATAGTCAGATTTTACCTGAGGGTATGGGTGCAGATGAAGGTAAGGAGTGACCACAGTATTACAGCAGTTTAACAACTTCCTGCCTAAACCTTTGCATTCCAATGGGTCATCAACAAAAAAACTCAAGACAACTCTATAATTGGAATTGATACAATCACTGTCATATGTTGGATGGTTATTTTTTAATATGTGAATGTGATTCATTTCAAAGCAAGAAAGCCACTGATTCCAGAGAAGCCATTGCCTTGTATTTTGCTTAAATGAGAGTTGGTCACAAATTCCTGTTACCAGTCTGAATGCAATATTGTGATTGAGACAGTGGACAGGAAAGAGTTGCTTTCAAATCACACAGAACAACAGATGATTTTATAGTGTCATTATCTGTAAGAGGAATTAGAAATTAAAATCGTAACTGTAACTCCCATGGTGAACATACCTGCATATTTGATATGATAATTTAGCATACTGGTTTAACAAGACAAACTGGACTCAGTCAAGTACAAGTGAGTTACATTTCCTGTGATGATACTTCTGCTTTACTACACACACAGAATCATCAGAGAACAGAGGAATTTAATAACACACATGTCAGAATTTCCACATAAGTAGAATACTGCACTCTTAATAGGAGCACTGAATTTATTTTCTTCCATCTTAGCATTCATTGCTGCTCATAGCAATTCTGGGAGGGGGAGTGGGAGTTACGGTATGCAAATTTAACAATGACAATTTGCCTTTCCAGCACTTCACTGCAAAAAGCCATGACAGAAAGACATGAAGTAAAATTTTGGGAATAGCTTCCTTAGTGTTCTCCTTATGCATGCTCAACAACTTATGTCTATATACCAGATAACTTGAGCTGCCTCCATTTCTGCACATCAAACTATGTGTTTTCACTGTTACTTATTCATCCTGTCTATACGTAAGTCCCACAGCTTTCTGAAGGGAAAGGGTTTTGCATACATAAGAGTCCACTTATCTTACTTTTCTTCTGAGAGAGAAACTATCTAAAGGGATTTCACTCTTACCACTTGATAAAACAATACAAACATGAGAGGTTTGTGTTAAATATTTCCTGTACCTACCCATGGGGCCTTGCTGCTCTGCCCACAACATAACTGAAGACACAAAACATGTGGATTCTCTAGGATCAACAGGAATTAACAGAAAAATCTGTAATTCACAAACCTGAGAACTCTCAGGATACTTATTTTATCCCAAACTAAGAAGAGCTGTACAGTCATCTTCATAGAGAAGTAGACTTGGCAGTGATTAGAGAATCAGTGTCAAGAAAAGGGAACAAACTCCTCTACAAATGCAACTTACAGTTAGGTACAAGAACTATTTTTTTATCTTAAATATAGGGAAGCCACATCTACAGCTCTTATATCAATGTAGCTGTGATCCACATCCATCCTGAAACAGACAGGCAATACTCCAATTTATTTTCATTTATACATTTCTAATACTAGTTTTCCATTCTGCAGAGAGGAAAAAATAAGAAAGAAAAAAGGCTATACTGAGCTCTAGAAGGAAGGGAGAAAAACCATACAAACTAATATACACTATACTAAAATTTATAGCATTTCTATCCTATGTTCAAGACTGCTGCTTACACAGGCTGTAAACAGCTGGACTACACTGTGGCTAATTGTACATACAGTCTGCTTACAGTCCACTAATGAAATTACGGTACAGAGAGTGTTCTAACTTCTTAACAAGAAGAACTAGCTTGGGCCAACATAATTGCAACAAAATCTAAATAATTCAGATAAACACTATCATTAAAAGAGAGCAGATGCTTGTTCACAACTTTTAAAGCATTTGAAGTCAGATAAATCAAAAAGCACCACTGTGGTTCAGAATGGGGGAAGAGATCATGACTGTTTAAACAGCAGCCTCTGAACCTGAAACACAAGCAAAATAAATGCAAATACATCTGTGACTAGAGAAGCACTAGTCTTGACCACCACAAAAAAATACAAACCAAGCTAGCTGGAGGAGACAACTCAGAATGAATTTTACATTAATGATTGTATTCCCACACATACTTGAATTATGAAGGCTCCAAATACCACCAAGATAGTAACCTCCTGGTCAACTGCAAAGACAAGCACTATCTCAAAGTGTGAAACAGAATATCCTTTATTGCTACAGCCCCTGGAAGAAACTTAGCATCAAAGAAATACTGTAAGATAAAAACACGTTACGCATTTTTCATCAAAAATGACAACTTTTTTGTTCACTGTATTTGCTGGGTTCACTTGGTTTAACCTGACAAAACTTATATTCATTTCAGTGCTATTATTGCCAGTATTCTTCCAATACCAAGAGATTGCTATAGGTAATTTACTTTAAAATATACACATATGCGCAACTCTAACAAATACAAATAGCGTAAGTGCTGATACACTTACTCACTGGCTGTTCCAAATGACAGTCTAAAATTAGCACCCTGGATTGCTGCTCAGAGGAACAGCAGATTGACAGAAAAGAAAAGATTTCTCATTCCCTCTGCTCTCTCTATCCAAGGGCTACCAGGTCAAAACAGGATGACTGTTGTTGTATGAGATTCATACAAAAGCCAAGCAACAGCCTACATTCTTGGCAACTAAGGCTTCCTTATAATGTATTTTCTTGAATAATTTTTTAAAAGCTTGTCATACATTAAACCACAAATGTTATGGGCAGATGCAACATTAAATTCTCCTATCTGCTTATCTTCTTCTGAGTGTGTAAACAGTCACCTTGAGTCAATTTTTTTCCCTCATTCTGTGTTTAATTATCTTCACTGCTTCCTCTGATTGCTTTGATGTCCCCAGCATCTTCTCCAGATAGCTCTTTAAAAGAGCAGCTGCAAACTTTACCAAGGCAGCCATTACTGGGACACAGCTGATGCAAGGAATGAGCTGGAGAGAGTGAACTGCCAAGGGTCAGGTGGAATTCTTCTCTCCCCCTTAGAAAGTATCTCTGTGCCCCTTTTCTACTTGACATCTGTGGCAAACCCAGGTAGGGTACAACATCAAAGTATTGCTGTGGTTACAGAATCTTTCCCAGTGAAGAAAAGGAAGAAAAAGAAACTGCTTTTACTTATTGCTTTTTAACTACTTTTCAGGAAATTATTTACTGAACAACAACAAAAACCTTCTTAGGAAAACAGACAGAGAGTAGGGCAATGTTTGAATCAATGATGTTTTCTGAACACCAAAAAGTTATGGTTTCCAAAGTAGGAAACCAAAAGTCTCTTGTTTGACTGGAAAGCAAAAAGGGATGTGGGAAGAAGGAGGAGAGTTGTTTGAGTGGGTATTTGTCTTCCCAAGTAATAGTTATGCATGATGGGGTTCTGCTTTAGTGGAAATGCTAAACACCTGACTGCCCATGGGAAGCTGTGAATTAATTCCTTATTTTGCTCTGCCTTCATGTGAAGCCTTTGCTTTACCTAATATGCTGTCTTTATCTCAACCCAAGATTTTCCCCATGTTTACCCTTCTGACTCTCTCCCCCACTCCTCTGAGGGGGTAATAAGTTGCTGACTGAATTGAGCTGCCTACAGGGGTTAAACCACAACATTGTGGTTTAGCTGGTCTCCTAAAAATAGAAAAGGAAAAAGCAGCACACTCCCCTTTCAACTCAGCCAGATCTATTATTTTTAATAAAGCTTGGTACGGAAAGACTACAAACAAACTGATGAATGAAAGGAATTCTAAGAACTAAAACATCTTCTGACTTCCTGAATTGGAGAGTGGGGGTGTTGTGCAGCTATGTGTATGTTAGAGTGACAATGTTTACAACGTTTATAGAAAGCAATTTCTTCAATACAGTAGTAGTAAGAAAAAATCCTAAAACATCCTGTTTATTTAGAATTGCTTTTACAAAAATTTCTTGTAATAAACTTGCAACCTCTGCCTGTGTTACTGCAAAATATAATAGATACCATCAAGTCATGTCAGCATTTAGGAATGCTGCTATTTCTTATCCAGTCTACTAGACTAATATATCTACAAACATTTTAGTTTCCACTACTCTATCACCTCCAGCATCGATTCCACTTACATTGACACATAATTTGTCATTTTTCTTAACTCTCCACAGCCTGAACGCGAGCGTCATTTAAGATTAAAAGCTCTGTATATCGACCTAGTCTGTCACTAAAGCACTTGAACAGACTGTCAGTTGCTTGCAACTGTGCATCTGAACTCAGGCCAAAGCGCCTCAGCAAACTTGTGTTGAAAACCATAAATGTTATCGCAACCAAATTCAGAGTAATAAATCTAGGAAGAAGGGCCAAACCCACAAAGCAGAAGATTGTATTCTTATTGGAAGTGGCTCCAATAGAGATGTCAGTATGCAGGGAAGGAGAGACTCAACCCAACACCTGATGCAGTATTACTGGAAACAATGCAACCCTTCACTCTATCAGGTGTGCTTCTATGCCAGTGCAGCAATGTCAAACCTGCTTGACACCATGCGATCAGTGTGCAGGGGAGCAGTGCACACACTTCACAGGCACGTCACAGGATCAAAGTCACTGCAGAAGAAAGCTTGCTGTTTTTCCTGAGAGCAAGAAAAAGGGGTCCTGCAGTAGACAGACAGAATGAATGGACAGAACTTCTTCATTAAGAAGACAATTAGCCAGAGAATTTTTGCAAGGAGAAAATGCCTGCACTAGAGAGCTCTCTGATGTGGTAAACAGGCCTAGCAGCCAAAAGTGGAAGACAGAAGTGCTTCCAGACCACTTAGTATACAAACTAAAATTCCATTAGCAATAACCCACTAGAAAAAACTACCAGATATATGTCAGAAGCTGAGGAAACCAGTCTTCAAATCAAGATCTACAATTTTCTAGAAAATATATATAACCAAACAGTAGTGTAGTTACTGAACTCAGTTAAAGAAAAAAAGACTTGAGAAAATGAAAATCATTTTTAACATAAAATCCTGACCACACAACAGAATGGTTCCTCCTATGGCCTTGACTGCATCCAGGTGCACACTGTCCTCCACTCTCTCTCCTATTCATGTCAGCAATATAGTTTTACCATAATGCACTATAGTACAGTGGTTCCCCCAGCTGTCTCACACAGCATTTGAAGGATAACTGAGAAGAACAGGACACTTATAAGAGTAGGGCATTGATACAAATGTGCAAGCTGTTTTCCTGAAGTTACTCTTCCAAAATCTATGAAAAACCCTGCAATCTGTATGTATCACAGGGACAGTATACTGTTGATCCTGTGTTAACTACAGTGTAAAGTGACCATATTTTCAAGCTTTTCACTCCTCTAGAAATGCAGCTTCCAAGACTAGATTGCCAGAGTAATTATCTGCTATATAGAATATAACAGATACCTTTATTTTAATCTTTCCCTCTATACAGGCAAGACTTTTTTCCTTCCTTTCTCCAAGAGCAAGCACCTTTTCAAGCCCAGAACAAACTCTGACAGATACCTCTACCACCATGCAAAATATTTTGTTTATTACATAAGTAATTCTTCCTAGATCAAATTAAGTTATATTTCTCCTCTGAGAAACAGTACTCTCTGATGTAGCAGCAAGTAGCTGCTGCAAAAACCTCAAGCCTCCTCAGATGCAAAGTTTTGCTAGAAACACTACAGCAGGAAAAAAAACGGGGCAAGAGTAACTGACAGCATGGAAGAAAGGAGGTTCTGCACTCTGTGCTCAAATTACTGTAACTTTTGCTGAGGGAAAACTAGCCTAGAATCAATACTTTTGGCTGCTTCATGAGGCATTTCAAGAGTTCTGCATTTAGCCTTACATACAACCCAGGCATCAATTGAAAAAAAAAAAAGCATTGAGACAGTCACAGTAAGGTTTGGAGTCCTCTAGTGAGAGCACATGATCACAGAATAACAATCCTAGTATTGTCCAGCTGACTACAAGGAAGCACAAATCAAACACTGTACAGTCAATGAACAGCTATGTTCAGATTCATACAAAAATGTCCATTGCAGAGTTTTCAAAAGATCTCACTTCAAGTCAAAGTCCTGTGGTGCAATTAAGAAAACTAATAACTGACATTTAACTGACCTACAAACCAGGTGTGTGTCCCCAGCTGTCACCATAACTGAAGCATTTACTTTTCCAACACAAAAGACCTTTGCATACTCCTGTTGGAAAAAAGCAGATTTTGTTCTTCTGTTGACCTATGGACTTTGAAATATTTAATTTCCTACATGTGGGACATGCACCAGTCTGTAGACCATAATAAACAGCTTGTGTTTAAGATAAAAATGTGTCCTCAGATATCTAACCTGAAAGTAAATATTTGCTGCTTAATGAACTGATGCACCAGGCAAAAAGCTATGAATAGAGGGACAAAAATATTCTTGTAGCAAAACCAAAGCCAGCCTCTTCTCCAGCTGAAAATGCATGAACTTGTTTCATCTTTTTTTAATCCAAGAAAACACTCTTACTCAAATTCTGAAAAAAAAAAAAAATTAATTCACTCTACTGATGTATAGACCACCTAATTGTATTGGTCATTAAAAAAGAAAGCTCTGGTTCCTTTACTAGGTCAGCATACTAAAACAAGTAGCTTGAAAATAAAATAAATTTGCTAGGAGTTCATTTACACTTACAGAGACAGAAGTAGTCACAGATTTGTATCATTACAGACTGGAAAGAATAAAAATGCTCCATTTCTGAAAGTGTTAAGACTACTAAATTTTCCAGCAGTGACAGTATCTGAGCAGTCACACACATCATTAATATTCAACAAAAGTGTTCCCTAATGAAAACACAATTA
>VZTN01006500.1:0-12822 GCA_013400515.1 Erpornis zantholeuca
GTATTTATACTTATGTATGCTCACATACATCTGTATTCATCCACAGACTGGTACCTGGAGCAAGTTTCCTTCAAAATGACCCTGGGATTTTACTTCAACATCATTTACACCCACTCATTCTAAAGGGCTCAGAAAGGTACTAACATACATGCTAAGGGGAGGAGCAGGAGACCGAGACCTCATGAATGGGCAAGGTATGTTACTAGATAATGTCAAAAGAGGTTGCTGAAGTGTTCGCACTGCTACAGCCTTCCTCCATCTTCAACAAAAATATTAGACATATCTCNCTGCTACAGCCTTCCTCCATCTTCCACAAAAATATTAGACATATCTCACTTCACAGGTGGCAAAAAAGGGCAGTTAACAAAAAAATGTGGTGACATCACAGGAAGACCTCCAGCAATTCTGGAAAAAGAACCAGACTACATAATCTGCAGCTGAAAGGTCTCTTTCCAGACATTCCAGCAAGAAAGACTAAGGCAGATGTGGGACAGTTTCTTCTGCACAGTCAATGCTATTATGCAATACTTCAAACATTATGACAAAGCTATGTTAACACAGGAAAAACATATTTATGGTGCTTTTTCTAGTGTTTCCTTCCAAATCATAATTACTTGTAATGACCAACATACTTTTGTCATTACATGTTTCAGCTATCTTCAGGAAATTAAACTCTCCCTAAATAATTCAGATGATCCCTATTTCAGCTGTGGACAAATAGCTCAAATAAAACCAAACTAAAATAACAAAAGTAACCATTTTGCATAGTTGAGTAGTATTTAATTACTTTTTATTTTTAAGCTTTGCTAAGTTTTATTTAGGGGGTGGGAGAGATGCAGGAGTTTTGCTTATTTTGTTTTGGGGTTGGTTTTTCTTCTGTTATTGGAGGGGTTTTGTTGTTTTCTTCATTAATATAACTCTTACTCATCTTACTGAATCACAAACAAAAATGTGTGCAGTCCATTAGCAAACGGAAGGTAATCATACACCCAAATATGCACAGATTCCTGCCATTCCATGCTATATCCAAAATACCTATTTAGAAATGACAGAACAGTTCTTTTAGCTAAATACTACCTTTTACCAGTTATCAATATCACTCACAAAAAAAGAGCATTTAACCAATCAAGTATTAGATATACTGAACTCCTATTTCAGACTTACGGTGCAATAATGGCTCTTGCAGGCCTTTTCGTGGACTGTACTTGAGAAAGCCAACCCTCTAGCTGTGCATTCAGCTGGGGTCCTGTGAAGAGACACAGAAATACTGAAGCCATAAAATAACCTAGTACATCCCAAGAACTTACAAATAAAGTTCAAAAGTCCAGCAGAGCTAGAAGTCATCTTAAACATTAAAGGCTTGAATGGCATAAAAGAGTTAACCCTTAAACATTAAGAGTTTAAATCTAAAAACTAACAGAAAAAACCCACCCCCGTAAAAAACCCAATGCAACAACAAAAAGAAATCCCAACCATGTAATGTTTAAGGTTACAGGAGGAAAGTTTCAACCTCCTGGTCTGGGAAGCTCATTTACTGCACATCCAAACACACACTTATTGTTTCCTTCTCTGTGAGGACTAATGAACACACCACTTCACCATTAGAAAGGACGGCTGCTGATTTCAAAAGAATCACCAACAGTAAAAAGCTGTGATCTTTATCAAGAGAGCCCAAAATTAGAAGATTACATAATACAAAGGCCTGACATTTGCATTATAGCCAATGGCTATGGTAATAAATCCTTTATTAAGCAAGTACAAGAGCACAATACACAACACACTGGAACCTGGAAAATCTGTAAATGCACAGGAAAAAGCTGAAAGTGCTAAGACATTATGCTTATCCTAACACCTTAACAATGTCTGATCAATCAACTACATGAACACTTTGTCATCATTAACTCTGATAACTGGCCAATCCATAATTTAAAACCAGAACTTTCTTAAACTGAGGTCTGTACCTCAATAAGTAGCAAATATTCTTAATTCAATCACCTGACAGATGACAAAAAAGCCTTCTAGAAATACAACATTAAAAAAAACCAAAACCAAACAATCCATACTTTGATTATTTCCCGTCACAAGAAAACTTTCTGATGTTAAGCTATCTTTCAGAATGCAAGTCTGGCAAATACAGCATAACATTTCTTCATATTAAAGAACACTAAACAAGCTTTCAAGTAAAACTCATTCAGCTGCTATTGTTACAAGTAACATACCATTAACAAAGAAAACAGATGCATTTTTTTCAGCTAATACTAGGCCTTTGACAGAACTCTATGCCAGCAGTTTATCTGTAAAGTATGGCACACCAAGCTGCTTTTCTTCTTCCATGTACATTGCAGATTTTTGTATCTTCCCCATGCAGGTGTTGAACTACCAACTGCCGGTGTAAGTCAAAACCAAATTAAGTATCTGAAGCCATTTCACAGATGCATTCCAAACAGCCCTGACAAGGGCTGACAGCTCTCCAAAAGGCTGACAAGAACCACAGAGAACAAGAGAAAAAAATGCCAACTTTTACAAAATCCAATCAGTCCCTGACCAGGGACAGCCAAAAAACTTTCCCTAGAAAACCCAGGGGCGAAGGGTAGAGGTGTTGAAGCCACCAGTTTTTATACAAAACTTAAATCCATGTGTTTCTTGAAAAAGGACAACTTCTGTAGTTGTGAAGAGCCCTACCTTACATGAAGAAGGTGAACAAGTGCAGCACCATTTTCCTACGCCTTCAATTACACCTTGAAAGCTTTAGTTACTGTCTACAACCCTAACAAAGTGAAAGAATGACACAGATCAGCTGCTGTCACTCAAGTAATACAAGGACTTCGTGAAATGATGAAATTGTTATAAAAATACCACCACATACCAATTTTGTTCTGCTGCTTCTGTTGCTTGGGGAAATTACAAGCAGACAACACGCAACAGAGATAAGGATAATGACATCCTAGAAAATGGCGGCTGTTGGGGAAGCTGAGTAAAAATAAATGGGTCTCTATTTCCATCCTCATTCTAAGCTGCTAGGAGAATAACAGAACAGTACTCTTTTACAGTATTATCACTTTTATTTGCTATATACTTGAGTGAAGAAACAAATGACCTAAAAAAATTTTACTTCATAATTCTCCCAGAATATGTTGAAAGATAAAATACTTTCTGAATGAAGCTATTTAGGAGGACACTTTTTTTCCCCAGAACTGACTACCCAAACTTAAACATTACTTTGCCCCACCTGACCCCTTCTCCTCAAAGAAAAAGATCCATAGGCAGCTGCAAAAGGGTTGAAATTTGTTAAGCAAAGGGAAACTCTTCCCCAGCAAGACACTGTGCTTAGTCCCTCCATCCCTTTTTTAGCAAGGATTTTTCACTGAGGTGGTTAAGGTGATTTATCTTTGGTTGAGATAAATCAGGTAACTTGATGAACAGTTTAAAGACAAAGGTCAAAACATCTGGTAATATCCTAAAATTTCATTATTGGAAAGTTCTAGTCAGATTTGACCAATCTTAACAGTATGGTAGCAAAGAGAGATGCCCAGGTTTGCTTAGTCTGCTATTACAGACACACACTCTAACAAAGTAACATTTTCTTCCTGGAGGTAGTAAAATAACAGATCTGTATAACCCAAGGGATGAAACTTCTGTCAGTGTTTACTTAAGGACCGAGTAACACTGATTTACTTTCAGATTTTTTCCCTTTAATGCCAAGTACAAGATGCCTGTTTAAATAATTAATTTTGACTTAATGTAAACTTTTATTTAAACTTATTCTTATCTGGACTATTTTAATAAAACACGCAATCACATTTATCTCTCCAGAGGACTAACAGAGAGAGAAAATGGAGAGTACAACATATCCATGACCTTTTAACCAAAGGAAAAAAAAATCGAACAGCACCCAAATGAAATGACAGAAGTATAGCCTACCTGCAGCTTCCTATGCTTACAAATACTTTAAGGGGGATACTCTAGAACTGTAATTTTCTGTAGTTTCCAAATTAGCATCAACTTTTTCTTCAAGTGTTCAGAGAAGTTTTTCTCCAATTTCTCAAACATGAGGATGTTTAAGGCAAAAGTCAAAATATTTGAATTGGTTATACAAAATATAAATAAACCCACACTATGATGTGAGCTATGCTCTGCCATATGGAATCATATTATAGTAGATGAGTAACTTCTTCATAAAGCATTCTATAAGTATGTTTTGTTCATATTTAAATGAAGCTTAACTGGAAAAACAGCCATCAAGACAACTGCAGTAAATATGCATCTCCTTAGCTGACCAGCATGGACAGTGAACAGCACTGCCATCCACGTATCCTCTTGCTGTTGTGGTGAGAAGTAGAATAGGTCCCAGCTCTGAGCCTCAGGTGGACAGCTCAACTTCAGAAAGCTGGCAAGATGAGAGCAACAGGGGTTTTAAGGCTAACCCAGCAGAAGGGCAAAAAACCTTACAGATACAATTTCTGGATGCAACAATCAATATACTTTAGCATGAATACAGTAAGATCAGACCTTTTATTCATCAAAAGAAGGTTAAGCAGCAAAATATGAGCTTCACTGAAGTATGTAAATTTAAGACCTACATTTCAATCCTATGAAGGCAGGTATAAATATAGGTGTGTAACTAAAGATTTCTGGCATTATCTGTGGATATTTCACATCTTGTTTTGTTTTGAAATCCAGTAGAAGTTATGCCAAGGTTTAAAGTAATTGCAAGCACAGACCAAGTCTCCACTAGGCAAATTTATGGACAAATTTATTCAATTATCTTGGCTAAAAGGATAACTTATTTTAACAATCAACATTATCCCATCAGAAAGCTCTAGAGTAAGTAAGAAAGAATCCTTCAACGTTACTTGCATTCTATTGTTACCCAGGGAATAATAACAGAACATCATCTGGTAGTGACTCAGTCAAGTTCATCACCCCAATTTACAGCTGTCAAGGTCCAGACTTTGTGAGTTAAGCCAAACCAGTGCATGCTTTCCACAGCCAACCTCACCTTGTCAGTGAGGCTGAAGTGTTAGTATGTCAAGCATCAACACAATGTAATGGCATTTTGCTCCTTTTCCTGCAGCCACCATTACACATACAAAATGTACTTTTTCAGATTGGTTGGGAAGGCTCAGTGTTTGCTGAGACTCCTCAATCTCAGTGAATGCTTTTTTTTTTCACTGGAAGAGCATAAACCTCAACCAAAATTTAGAGCAGCACCTTCTTTGAGTCTTCCTCCTTTTAACTACCTTTTCCCATTGATGAAAAAGTCTACACCATAAAAATGCTTTTAAAATATTTCAACGTGTGAGAGGAAGTGAGTAAGTCTTTACTCTTGTAGAGTGTTAGACAAATCAAAGTAATAGTGAAACCCTGGGGGCTGGCATACAATTAGTTTGGTAACTGGAACTAAAGGAACTCCTCCATAATTTTGAAGGTGACTCTGAAACAAATTGTTAGGCAAACTCCAACCTGAAACATGACAGAGGACTAACAGTTAAAATTGGAGAAAGTGTAAGGATTTTTCAAAAAACACAAACACCACTTAAAAAAAAACTGTTTCTCAATGCAACAAAAGCCAAAGTGTTTAATAAAGAACAAGTTTTAGCTATGTAAAGACTAGGATTTGTCAGGAATAGAAGGTGATTTCCAACAACTCATGTTGATGGGCACATTCTTAACTGCTAGCATACTCTCCTCCAAAACTGATAAAATGGTGAAATCAGACTATAAGCAATGCAGAAATTTACCTATACAAACAAGAACCAGGGGAGAAATTAAGATGCAAATAGAGATTACACCAATGCCACATAAATTCCTCTTTATACACATTGTCAGATGGAAATAAAACTGCAAGTAATGCTTGAATGGGGGAAAATAAAACTGAAGCCACAACAGAAACATTCAAACAGATATCAAAATCTGCTTTGGTGGCAGTTCTCACTTTCATGCCCCAGTTCTCCAGAATTCCACTAGTTACTGATTTTCCTTTACTGAAAGTTGACAGGAAATTAAAAAAAAAAAAATCAAACTATAACACCACTCATTAAGAATATAGACCAACATGTAGCTACCTAGATTCATAAAAAATCCTTAGTACTCAGGTCATTCAGAGATCCAAACAAATGACCTTCTATTCCATACCTCTGAGAATGATTTTGGCTATAATAAAGACTAAATGAAAATTAAATTTGTGAAAGTATTCACCAAGTGATACTCACAGGCCTATTTTAATTATACCAGAACTGCACCAAATGTAAAGCTCTTTTTCAATTCCAATTGTACAGTGGAAGTTGAATCTACATTCTTTTCCTGAAGTATTTTGATTTTGACTCTATTTAAGTGATTCAGCAAGAAATAATAGCCTAGAAATTGTTTTTCAGATTATTCCAGTACACTTTTTCAGTATACAATTCTAAATAATACAGTCTGCATATTAATGCTGTGTTCCATGTTTAATTCATAAAAGAGTCAGTAATGACACATCCAGGTTCCCCATAAAAAGCCTAGAAAAAGATAAACGACCAAAGGGAGAGAGATATTACATTTGGTATTTAACATTGCAAAGCAAATACTTGATGAATTTGTAAGACACTATGATTAGTTGTTCGCAGATTGCAAGGTAAGAAGTTAACAGCTGTATTTGTAATGCTTCAGCTAATGTCACTACATTAAGATTTCACGATCAGTACATTAATTATCCTGCTACTGCAGAAAGTTTCATTCACTACAAGAGATCATGGAATTATACAATTTAGAAAAGACCTTTAAGATCATAGAGTCCAACCATAAACCTAACACTGCTAAGTCCACCACTAAACCATGTCTCATTTCAGTGACTCCACATGCTTTTTCCATGTTTTCTGGGTTCTATTTGTCTATGACCATCTACAAATAACATGATGATTCACTACTTTTACATTACATTTATGAACAAGCTGTGATGAGTTATTCCAATTTTGAGGAGTATGCCAGGATTCTTGGCACAACACAGTAAACTTTCATAGACTCTTTTATGACACAAAGATCTTCCTCAACCCTTCATTTGCATTACCTAGTCTAAACCACACACAGTCACATGTGATTCCCTTCTGATCAATTCAGCTGCTGCTGAAACCCATATCCAACACACTACAAAGAAGAGTTTCAGCCCTAAGTTAAGGTGGGATACAGCCACGCAGGTCAGTGAGCCCAGCAGCAGCATCTGCCCTCAGACACTGCAGCCAGCAGGCCTGGTGAATGGATTACGCATATTCAGCAACATCACACAAAGCAGAAACAGCTGTAACTGATGTACACGCTTTCTCTAATGCTGATGAGAAGTTCCAGCTCATGCCAACAAGCATATAAATGCTGGGATTACAGCACACTATTCGTTAAAACAAAAAGTCATTCTCACATCTTGAGCCCCCAAGCCCCAAAAGACACAAATGAGAACAATTTTACTATCTCAGAATCACACTGCTATTGCACCTTAAAGCTGCCTACCTCACAGAGCTACTAACAGAATTAGTGGATTTTGGCATCAGAAAAAACAGTATTTGGTAGAAAAGCAGTAAAAAAAGCATTAATACCGATCTTACTGGGGATTACAAAGGAAGAGAAAGGGCTGCAAACATGGAAAAATAGCAGCCAACTTTGAGGGAAATGCAACTTCTAAACTGATCATTCATGGCACACAATTGCCTTTTCATTTATTTTCTGATCTGCTGAAGTTCTTCAAAGCATCATACTTTCCAGCTGATCTACACACCATCATGCAGACTTCCACCCAAAAAATAAGGTTGAAATATCCCTGGCTGTATGACAGGCAGTTATTTGACAGTTCTGGCATTTCTTGTCCAAACAAGTTATAAGCGTAATCCTTACAAATGGTAGCAACAAGATGCCAGTGCCTACCTCCTTTGGGGTTCTTTTGCTGACAAGCTAGGGCAGCAGAAAACTCTGAAAACAAGTGCACCATTAAGTTTAAAGTCTCTTCAGATATTTACTGGCCATTTACTTGGCTCATCATAAAAAAAGAGCTTTGAAGACACTAAGTGCAATCGTGTTTCAAGTCGACACAGCAATTACTCTGCCAACTCACATTTGCATTAATAAGCTTATGGAAATTAAGGTTCTCCTAGTTCAAACAAGCTGGCACAGGCTAATAGCACACCTCCAGCCACTACGGTTTGGTCAGAGAAACCAGAGAAATAAGCCCTAATTAATAGAACAACAAACTTGTTTTGCAGGACTAGTTTCACATGTAGTATTGCTATTCACACACATTCTCAATTTGATTTTACTCCTGTGACCTGGAAAATGGTCATTTTTAACCTGTATCAGCATGCCACTGACTGGGAAAAAGCTGAAACAAGAACTCTTTATCATACACTTTTATTAAAGAGCGGTACAGTATTCAGTTAGCATTTCCAGAGGCCAGATGAGGGAGGCCAGTTGCCAGCCAATAAGCCATGTTCAGCACCCTAATGTGTGACATGCCACTTGCCATGGCATGCTACAGAGGGGAAAAAAGATACACAAATCTAATGTTTACTTCCATTCCAGGAGCATAGAGATTGATTTCCCACAGCAGTAACTGCCCAGCCCTTACTGAATCTACTCACATCAAAGAATAATCACACCCTATCCTGCATACAGTCCATGCTCAGGATAGCACATAATTTCCATTATATTTCATCCGCTTCTTTTGTATCTAGGAATTTGTCTGCCTGCATTCAAAGACACTCAAAATTATGCCATTTTTGTTTCAAGTTGTCCTTAATCTTCCTTTTCCCCCTGCTGGTTAAAAATCAATTTCTCAAGAGTTCTGGATACTAGGTGGTTGAATTAACACAGCAGGACTGGGACTTTCTTCCAAAAATAAATGTGGGTGTACTCTTTTTCACCACACAACAGTGATACTTTCTTTTTTTTTTTTAACAATCTACATGACAGCAGGGTGATATCTTTATTTACATTGCATGCTTTTCTCAGTGGCCAGCATGCACCAGGCTGCTGGTCTACAAAAGCAATGGCATATCATATACCATTAACTTTTTTTAAAAGCAGACATGTAGACTGAGGTCTGCAAGTAAAGAATGAGGTTGTTTAGACCACTGGCCTACTATCAGCAATGGGCTGTTTCAGTTTGGAAGCTTGATTGCAAAGCTTCCCACACTGAGTGATGCTGCTAAGAAGGAGGAGGAACAACTGACCAGACTTCACTGTTCTGTTTGCTGCCAATCAAATGCTCCAGAAGTACATGTCTGAAGTTCATTTAAGATGCTGCATTGACTGATGTGGAACAAACATTAACTTCCCCACACCATGAATTCTAGAGGAAAAGAGACGGCAACTGTTTTCGTTAAAATTTTCATACTGAACTCACCTGCCAAAACTTCTTAAAGAACTTATTGTTTAGATTTTTTTTTTTTTGTTACAACAGCACACAATGAAGAACATATGGAAAGTTAAATGCTAACATCATGGTGAAATCCATCTTCTACTTCTTGCCCCCTTCTCAGCTCTACTGAATAGCAAGCAGTGAGCTTTCTTTCCCCCGGGACCTAACTTACCCTCTAATACCAAGTTGTTTATTTAGATACAACATTCTAACATGTGAACATGCCTGGATGTGCATAATTGCACAGCCAGTCTCACCTGCTCTACAGCATTCATTAGCATCATGCAAGTAGGTGGCACATACTAGAATGTAGTGCATGTTTGTATTTTCCAGAGCAGACCCTAAGCAGTGCATGGCTGGAAAAAATAATGGAGCAATGGTATAGTTTCAGCTGAAGGAATTGCTGTCCCATAGGAATGAGCAGCCTCTAAAGACAAGAAGTGGTACTTCTTCTAAACCCTCTTACATGTGTTGCACTGATCATCCATGAAGAGTAGCACCTCCCTCTTGGTTGTGGCTTCACCTCTGATATTACTTCCACTCCCAGAGTGCAGAGGAGACTCCTAACCCAGTTTAAGAATACCCTCTGACCACAAAAGCTGGACTGCATTACGGATCCATCCTTTTTCTTCTTCCTCCTCAGCTGGCTTTGGCCCTTCTTTCCCAGAGCTGACTTCCACAGGCAGATTTCAGAGACTTTTTTAAAAGAAAAAATAGCAATGGGTGCTTCACTTTTGCAGTAAATGCCCTCCCAAGTCCAGGATGCCATGCATCATCCTGGATGGTGTGTTGATGTTTAAGCCCTAGGTAACAGGCACCTCAAGATAAATTGCCACTTAAAAACCTTATCCTCACTCAACCCCTTTAAAAATGCTTTCAGATTTAATGATTTTGAACATATCTGTCAAAAATCACATTTCTCATTACCCTTTCAGATGGGTCATCTTAACTACAGAGTAGGATGAGGGTAGCCAGGGTATCCACTCATCCTGTGTAATCCAACTCAGCTCTGTAGAAAGAGAGCAGTTTGGAGGAAACAGGAAGCTTAAATGCTAACCAGTTTATATATAACACAGCAAATCGCTTCTGGGCCGAGACAGTAGCGCGAAGAACGAAGAAGGTAGGAGGACTTGAAAAGAAAATCCCCAGAGAACCATGGGAACACACTGAAGAACTATCACAATTCAAACTAATCCCTGCCTCAGCTTCAGCCTTGAAGCTATGCAGCCTGAAAACACATGGTAAAATCCACTTTCTTCAAGCAGTACAATTGAGGAGCCTGTGTTACAAGTTTGACGTAGCAGCTGACATATCAGTCTGGCCTGAAACACAGGAAGATTTTAAGTTAAGTCTATGACAAACAAATGGCCTCTTGGTCTCCATTTGTTTCCTCTCGAGTTTTGATGGACCTTCCTAAATGGCACACAGAAATTAGTTTTTGAGCAACAAATAATAGGTAGCCCTTGCTGAACAGGCACAATTCCTGCTCTCACATACCCAGTGTAGACAGCAGAAGAGAGTTCTATATCAAGACACATAATACTCTTTGCTCATTTAAGGAAAAATGTATTTCCAAAATTCCCAGCTTATGCAACATCAACCACTTACCCCCACCATAACACTGTAACAATTTAACTTGCCACAAGTACAGTTGTCATAATTCATTATTACAACATGATTCAGTTTCAGGTTTTTTTTTTTTCATGCAGTGTGTCTGGGCAACTATCCCACATCCTCAATAAGCAATTGCCAGACAGCTGCCCAAAAGCAACAGGAGTAACATGCTTTTGGATGTCCTACTACAAACAACTAGTACTGGCCAAACTAGTTGTACACAACTAGGGTGTAGTCTAACTAAATTATGCGCTGAATTTTTATAAAAAATAAAACAGTCAAAGACAGTATCCATGACTCTTGAATTATTTTTTAAAAATTAAAATACTTATTTGCAAGTATCCAGTAATAATTTAAGTCCAATACCAAACAAACTACAAAATTTACGTGTAAGGTCAGGTAGCCATTCCATATCGCAGATCGGTTTTCTGCCTTACTCATAAATGAAAATATAAGTAGCACAACCAAGGTGATTACCACAAAGCTTTGATGTTTTGATGTCTTTGCACATGTTTAAATCTATACCTTCGACATGATTTTGTATATTTTCTGTAAATAGAGAACTACCTACCTTTCTAGATCATTGGAAATAAATGTAATTGCAAGCTTCATGAAGATTTGAGGCCAGTTTTGTAATGGATACAAGAATTATGTTTAGAATATTAAGCTCAGAAGGAAAACAATCATCCTCTATTGTTGTCTTGAAACTGCCTACCCACCATTTGAAGCCCAGCTACTTATCACACAATCCACCTCTTCCTGTGTTACCCTCCTCCCTGTATTTCTTTTCTTCCCTTTCATTTTTTGCCTCCTACCTCAGCCATCAATTTATGGAGGAGAGGGGAAACTACATCTATGGTAGCCAAGAGAAGTGTATGACTTTTCACATGTAATTCTTCTTAGACGTTAATTTAGGATCCTAAATGCAATACTTTATTGTTCGGGGTTTTTTTTTAACTGCAACCCTCTATTCCTCCGAACTGCTCATTATGACAGTCTCTTGTTCAGCTAAGCTCGTTCACCTGCAGTTTTGTAATCATCTTTACTCTCGAGGCCAGTAAAAGCACATCCCTTACAAATCTTATTAACAGCTCTGAAAATACAAATGTGCATCCTCTTTGCAAAAGGGTTCTGCCCCAAAACCGAACAAAACTTATTTGGATATGTGCTATCTAGCCATTATTACAGGTTTCTGCCTTCTTTTTGGCGTGGGCAAGGGGAGCGGTAGATCCCCCTTCAATGCACCACGTTTTCCTTCTATTCTTCTGCAAATACCACATCTTTAAATGGACAGAGCCACTCTGCACTATTGCTTAGTAACTTTTCACTCCCACTAAAGAAAGCGCTCGGGAAGGAAAAATAGAAGGTCTTCTTAGACTACAAAAAGAGAAATAAATCTCCCTATTTTCACACCTCGATAAGAAGTAAAATAAAAACCTTTTCACCTGCCTTCTAACCCCAGACAGGCGGTATTTTCTCGTGGAATTAACAAAACAAAAAACGCCCAGGAGCGGTTAAAAATACTGAAATCCGTTCGTGTGCTCTGTCGGAGCGCAACACTCGGTACGAAGCACAGCCACGGGCTGGCTCCAGCCCCATTGCCGTGACACACGGAGCTGCGGCGAGGCGCGTCTGCCGGGCACGGCAGGCACACGAGGCGCAGCCGGGGGCCCGATCCATCCCCGGCCACGATCTAACGCCGGTTTCCGCCGAAAGGCGCCGCTATCCCGCTGCAGCTCCCTGGGCCGGAGGGGAGAGACAGCGGCGGCCGGCGGGTGTGTTCGAGGGGCTCCGCGGCACCCCCTCCCGGGCTCTGCCCGCTCCCCGCC
>VZTN01006500.1:13362-26063 GCA_013400515.1 Erpornis zantholeuca
GGGCCGGGGAGACCCCCGGGGTGAGCCGCCGGGAGCGCCCCGTTATCGGCTGCCTCCGCGGCTTCCCCGCGCCCGGCACGGGCCGTGCGAGCACTTGGGGGGATGCTGAGGACTCGAGGGACGGAGCACCGTTTCCCAAAGGCATCTTTGGGAACATGGATTTTGCTGCGCTGGGTCTTCGTGTTTCCGAACCTGGGATCCTTCCTACGCCTCCCTGCCCGTGCCGTGACGCCCATGGCACTGTGGCACGGAGCGAGGGCCGTGGGAGTAGAGCTCTACGGAAGTCTCCGGTTCTTCTCAGCTTAATACTTCCCCACCCCTTTAATTTTTATTTATTTTTTTTATTATCTGGGTGAATGGACTGCTGCCATGGAGACATCAAGCGTGGCTCAAAATAGCTAACGAGGCAGAACTGGAAAGGGGAGTATGGCCGGTACAAAAGGGGGAAGGGAAAAAGCAATTTTAGCCGCTGACGTGAGAGATGCAACCAGCGGAGAGGAAACCACAACAGGAGAGATGAGGGGCTGCAGCCATTAAGGTCTTAAAGGCAGGCTGGGGCTTTGTGAGGTGGAGCACATGTGCCCAGGTCAGGAAACATTCCCCTCCTCCCGCTTTGTCATCTTATTCTTCGAAAAGTCCTCCAGGCTGTTATAAATGCGTGCAAAATGCAGAGGCTTGGGGGGTTGTTGTGTTTTTGTTTGCTTGGTTTTCTTTTGGATTTGATGCTTTTACAGTAAAATGAAGCAGGGAACAAAGGCATTATTAGCAGTATGTGTTGGAGATCAAAAGGGCTCATGCTGCGGACATGGGTGGTCTTATCAGTGAGGATCCTCCTCTGCACCCATGACACTGGCCTACCAATGCAGCTGAGGGGCAATAAGGACTGGGCTCTTCAATTAATATTTCTAATAGGTGGTCATGAGGAAATGGGGCCCAACTATCCCAGCAAATGTCTAATGTTTTATGAAGCATTCACTGCTCTACATATCCTTATGGTATTCTATTGTTATTTTACAGTGTCTTGAAAAAGGTTAATGCAGATTATAACTGGTGCCTAGACTGGAAGAACTACCTTACCTGACTGCTTTAACATAAAACTATATTGGTAGTTGTGATACCCATTTATACCTCTCAAATTGTTTACATAAACTTCAGTAGTAAGAGTAGTTTCTGAAGTGATCCTTCAATAAGGAGTAAACTAATCCTTCAATAAAGTTAACTAAATGCAGCAGAGGATAAATTTTACTGCACAGAGAAAAATAAATATTCTGATTATATACTTTTAAAATGGGTCACTTCAGGGTGTATTCCAAGTTATTGATATACCATTGTCCCACAATCCACCAACAGTTAGAGTCTGCTAGGAGGAGCACTTTAAAGGAAATGGAAGCTAAAATAATTTTTAATTATTTGGTATTATTTTATATCATTTAGAAGAATAGCTTTCATTTTTTCAAAGCATTTCTCTTTCAATTAAATTAAAACATAAGAACTTCTGAGTGGTTATCCAGATGGTTTAATAATTAAAAACATTTTATAAGTATATTATTCTGGGTGTTCTACCTGTCTTTAGCAATGTCTTTTCACTCTTTAACTTGCCTTTTAAAATTTCTTAAATAAATTTATTCTTTTTGTTGCTGTACAACAGGCTGGATTTCTTTTCTCCTTGTGCCTCTTTTTTAAGCTTCCTTCTCCCTTGCTTTTCTCATTAACCCTTCTTTCCATGTGTGTAGTTTTATCTCTCCTAGACTAGGTGCAGATTAGGATGAAGGTTTTACTAGGTGTAACATGAACACAACATCCACGCAGATGCAGAGGAACTAACACTACACTCACTGTTAGTTAAAACTACTAACACTGCAGCTCAGTGTTATAGCAGGTCACAGAAAGCACAGACTTGCTTTCTGCTAATCCTTAAATTGTGGTATATGCCACAAACTCTCTGGCAGCCAGGTGAATCTCTGCCCTTCTCTGTTATCAATTAGCACTGTCAATTCAGACCCGTTGGAAGCTGGAGAACGTCCTGCTTGGTTTTTGCTTGCTCCTGACAAAGTTTGTCAGCCATAACAATACAAAAGGAATTTCTGCCATTTCCATTGTTAAGGGTGACAGTAGGATTTTAATTTGTATCCTATCACAGGTGGACATAATACCATTGAGCACTGTTTAGTGATTTGTGGGTTCCTGTTGTTAAACTTTTAACTATCCTCTCTTGATCATGAACCGTTTGTGTAGGGGCTGGTGATGTGCTCCCTTAGTTCCACATATAAATGGAAGAGGCAAGAACAGAAAAGCAGTCAGCTCTTCAAGAAGTGTTTGGAAAATGTTCTCAGGCACATGGTGTGAGTCTTGGGGTGTCCTGTGCAGAGCCAGGAATTGGACTTGATGATTCTTGTGGGTCTCTTCCCACAGGGCAGGATCCCACTAATGGCAGTGTTAGGTTGGGAGATGCTCCTGCTTCATCTACAATTCTTCCAAGCACTGTATGTATGGGGAGCAGTAACAGGAGCACTTAACAGTTCAGAGTTGTTATTCTGATAGGCAGGAGAGACATACAGTACACAGACAATCCCCCAAGTCTGCATACCCTTAAAGCACAGACTTCTGCCGCACATGTTTGTCTGTTGGCAGTTTGTCCCTTACCTGGAAGAAAAACGTGAAGGTACTGGCAAAAGTGTCCTTAGCATGCAGGGTTTTCCTGTAGTAACACCTGTGACCAGCTGGAATGGGACATTTTCAGCTGGCCCAGCTTTCAAGATCTGTTGCTTTCTTGGTTATTGCTCTCATTGTCCTCCTGCACGTGGTTCTTTCCTATGGTGTTCTCACAATGCCTGCTTCCTGTCCCCTCCCTTCTCAGGAAGCGGTTCACTGTTACTTTAGGTGTTTCTATTTACAAACTGTTGTCCTGCATCTGAGGAACCTGTTGTTCCCACCAATCCTTCCTCTACTGTTAAAAGCAGACACCCCCGCCTCACCCCCAGCTTCACAGTCCTTACAAGGAAAATATCTCCACTTCCTGTGTAATGTAAGAGCATCTGAGATAGCATCATTGGATAATAATCCATCTTGTAAATACTTCTCAACCACCCAGGAGTCTTTTATCAATTTAGGCTCCTCTTGGAAAATGGGTCTGTTACACACAATTGCAGAGCAAACTTCAAGAAGCACATTTGGAATGGTAATATGACATATTCCTAGTCAGTGTTGCACTAGCACTGATGTAAACTGCCCCATAATTTTCATGGCACATTTACATTTGAAGTCCTCGCTTAAAACTGTATTTGAATGGGAACATAGGAAGAAACAGTGCTGATAGACTTTTCATCATGGTAAAATGCCTCTTTCTGTAACAGCTGGCATTCTGTACTTCTGTGATCTAGGCTATGTAGTCACTCTTAAAATGAATCCTGACTATGAAATCGAATAGGGAACACAAGCTGAGGCTTGGCTAAGAATAATTTGTTATGTAATTAGTACAATGATAAGAATATATCAAAACCTCCACTCTATGAAGCGTGGTAGGCATAGGAATTCTCATGTTTCCTTTCCAACCTACGGGTTTCAACTGCTTGTATCTTTTAGAATTTTTCAGATTTTTCATTTGTTTGAAAGCAGCTGTTTTATTTCTAGAAAGTCTGATGGGGAGAGAGAAGTTCTTTTGTTCACACTGCATTTACAATGGTGACAGCACTTCAAAATATAAAATGGATTGCTCAAAGACATGTACAGATTTTGGAGAGAAAGTCCTGATAAATCAGAAGAGCAGAAAAAAAAAAAAGGATTTGGCAAGTCAAACTGTAATTTTAGCTGGTAACAGGCCTCAAAACACAAGGATGTAGAATCCTTTGATCAGAACGGCTTTTAGTGGGAAATCCTTTCTTCTGTCATTGTTCCCTTCCAGGTAAAAGATAAAGTTCTCAGTGGAAGCAGTTAAAAAGGCACACTTCAAAATACTGCATATGACTCATATATAATTCTTTCACAGTTACTGAATAGTAACTTCTGGATATTGGAGATCTAAAATAGTCATCTTGAAAGGCATGTTGTCAACTAAACTAGGTATTCCATTTTATTTTCTACTCAATTTTACTGCCATTTGGAGCATATACTGACTCAGTTACCTGGGGTAGTGAACACGAAAAAAATAATTTAAAAAACCCCAAGAGATAATGGCATTCAGCTACCTAGCAGTGGCCTGCCATACATCTAAAGTTGCTATTTTCAAGTATTTCTTCAAGCTTTTACTCTAAATGTACTTGTACTTCAAAATTAAAACCAATTTATCTTGAAACTTTCAGAACTGTTATTTTGTATGGAAAAACAGGACCACTTTCTTTCTAGATGAAATTGGGATAGCAAGCACCTGTCAAGTCTCTTCACAGAAATTTCATTGTTTTGTAATGGAGAGAGTTTTAAACAAGTAAATGCTTTGAAAATTTGGACTTTATCATTACTTTTGTAACTGAGAACTAGATAATTCAGGTAGTAACTTGCTCCTTATTCCTGTTAGAGAGTATCTTCTGTGCAGAAGATCTCAATTGGTGAAGTCAATTTAACAAGTAAAGGAAAATGGTTGTGCTTGTCTGATTGATTTGTCATACCTTTGCAGGAATCACTAAGATTTAATTCTTAGAGCTGATGAGTTCACTGCTGCTAGTCACATTTCAATGTATTTCTCAAAAGAGATTGCCCAGAAAAGCTGTTGTTGTAAATCTTCTAACATCATCACTGTGTGAACATGGCTTCTTCATTCTCTTGAATTAAATCTCTAGCCTAGATGGGAAAACAACAGCAGATGACACAACGTACCAGTGACACCAGCAGCTGAGTAGATAGCACGCTGCTGGCAGGGACAGCTTCACTTAGGACTGGGACTGATGCTTTTTGATTCCAGGTTGATGCAAGAGCTGTGCTGAAAGCCAGTGTGTCAAGTTTTGTGCTGCTGCTTGACAGGTGTTACTGTGAAGTAAGAAATCTGATTGTATTCTGAATTCAGGTACAATAATCTAAGAAAATTGCTCTGTCTAGGGAAGATTAATACTGAGGCTGCTTATGTATTTGTCTTGCACAAATTCTCAGCATAGATGGTGGGGAGCAGCATAGATTCGCCTTGCATTTAACAGTTCTTACAGTCTTGCAACATTGTTACTTATGAAACATTGGAATGCCATTTTAGCAATAAAAATAGCAGTACCAAGATTTATCGTGTCTCCTTGGCTTCACTTAAATGTTATTACTCATTCCAGAAAGTCAAAACACTGTTATTAAAATCCTTTCAGTATCTTTTTGTGTCGGTGTTTGATGGAGACTGTGTTCATCACAATGCAATAGAATTAGTAATCTCCTTCCAAATTTTGGTACATTTTCCAAAAGACAGCTTTTAGGCTTGATTTTGGGTTTGCAGGCTTCTTTCAATTTTTGTTCCCCACTCTTTCTGCTCTTAGACTGTATTAATTCAATGTTTCTGTTTTAAGACACTAAGATATATGTAAAATAGTGAGAACCTTCATATTAAGAGTAACAGCAAGACCTCAGTCCCTGCAAGTTTGTAGAAAACTGGAAAGTCAATTTTTTTTCCTCTGAAGGATCTGTCTTCTGACTACTCTTACACCCATGTATCTAAGATATTAATGTTGAAAGAAATCTTCAGATTACCATAGGAAAGTAAACTAAATATTAACAAACTAAGGGAAAATACTATTTATGCAGTGGGACACTTATTATACAGTAAAGATACAGTATGTATCTTTACCTTATTAAAGAACAAGTCAAATGAGAGATCCATTGTGAATTTATGCATGATTACCAAAAAATATGCAGCCTTTTCATATCACAGGGAAAAAAACTGCAATCCTTTCAGCAGAGTATTTAATTTAAAGGTTGCTTTAAATTAAATTGCTTGCTATGTTAAAGCAATTAGCTAAGAAACACAGAATTGAGATAGGAATGGTAAGACAGCAGTATTAAAGTGGGGTTTTTAAATAAGAATTTAGGATTTTGATTAATTTAGAAATTCTTGGACGCCAAGTTTACCATTCCTGTGACTTTCACACCAGTTCTGGTTATTCTTCCAGTCTGTGAGAAATGAGGCCATGCATAATCTGGATTCAAGTGTGACGTGAACATTGATTATGATCCTTATTACAAGTATCAGAAAGTGAAAATGGGAATTCTGAGGGCTGTGTCTAGTCCCTGCACCCATTGACAATACGTAGTGAGTCCCCAATATTCATCGTTTCAGAGCTTTTGTACTACCATTTCACAACATATTGTTTTCTATCTTAATTATTTTTCTTCTGATTTCATCTTCTATTGCAATTTCTTATATTGTACCTGGAGGTTTGTGGCCTTTACTGAGATTACAGGAGAAACAAACAAGGGGTCAAAAAAAGATGTTAAGCATGGGAAAAACAAAAGACAAGCTAATAAACCCTACAGGGAAAAAAAAAATCAGAGTACTTGGTATTTTACTGTGGAGATTATGATTATCTTGGACATCAGAAAATGACTTTTCACCAAAAGGGTGGTTGGTCACTGAACAAGCTTCCCAGGGAAGTGGTCATGGTACCAAGCCTGTGAGAATTCCTGAAAGGAACATCTGGATGCTACTCTTGGTCATATGGCTTAGATTCAGACAGTACTGTGAAGAGCAGGGAGCTGGACTTGATAACCCTTATGGATGCATTCCAACCTGACAATTCAATCTCTCATAGAGAAGAACATTCACACTAAGGGTAGCAGTACACAGAACTGAATTACAGAACCTTTATACATCACTGCTGCTTTGGATTTAGCTCTTTAGTTGTTTTCATTTTTAGAGTTAGAATCTACATAGATTTTATATAAACAAAAAATATTTTTTTGTAACTGTTTCTCTTGTTTTCATTTTTTTCTTGATAAAAGAAAGTTTTGATATAACTAGTGGAATTGGAGAGGAGAAAAATCTCACAATCCCATCCAGGGAGTNATCCAGTACACCAGTCATAGGAGATCAATGACAAATGCTGAACATCACACCTCATTAAGGTACCTATGAGAAACACTGGACACTGTCTGTAGCTGTCATGGACCTGTTCAGCTGCTGGATCTAATTGCTTCTTTTAAATAAACCCATTTCCTGGTGTTCTGAAAGCAAGTTCTCTCTACTTAATAAATAAATTCTAATTGTTCTGCATTTGTTTGCTCTCTGTTTAGGCATGTTGCACTGGAGGGTGCTATATAAAAGTGAATTAAGTTATATAAATTATCAGCATGTGATTCCCATAATAATTTTTTCCCCTTTCTTTCATGCATTCAGAGAATGCAGCCCCATGGAATTATTCAGACTTTCATCCAGTAGTGCAATTTCAGTACTTTATTTTGAAAGTCTTTTAATACCTAGTTTAAAACAAGAGAACAATTAAATGTAAAGTGTTCTTTATTAAATAAACTCAAGATAAAGCAAATTGTGCAGTTAAGAAAGACAACAACGTGGCCAAAGGATTTTTACAGCAGAAAACAAATTGCGGCAATTGAGCATTTCAGTCTAGCAGCCAAACTGTCCTCATTTTTATGGAGTTAATTTCGGTCCTCAAATTGTGACTTGTTTTTTAAAAGATATGCTGCTAGAAATTCAATGGGATTTGGTGGTCTGCAAAGAAAAAAAGTAAATCGAAAGCAATTATTTTTTGTTATATGAAATTAGGTCGCTGAAGAATGAATCAACTTCCCTTAAAAGCAACATAAGCATTGATTTAGGGATGACCAGCTACCTAGAGAGACTCTGTAAATTTCCAGTTTATGTCCGATGAGGAAGTTTTTAAAAGGGTCTTAGTCACTGTTGATTCAATGTTACTAAATTGCTAGAACAGTTACATACCTAAAAACAGGGCACAGTCTGTAAGCATAAATGCTGTATGTATATAATTGCATATGACATGCATTTGCCTATTTCTTTAACTCATACTGTATAAAGTAGAAGTGAATCTCTGCTTTTTTGCTTCATTTTTTTCAAATAGTTAATGGGTAGCTTTGTGTATTGAGAGTTGTCTTCATAGTTTCTGGCAACTGAAATGAACACAACGTATCTTCAAGTTTGAGAAGTGCTGTAACTTGCAAGTAGTCAATAATAAACACTTTTGATCACTGGCCTGAGTCTGTAGGTTTTTTTAAAAAAATTCCTCCAGCCACACCACATGAATCTTGCTAATCTGGATTCTGTCCACAGAGTAAATGACAAACTTACTTATTCCACACTAGGTCAAACCAAAGGTCTGGCAGTGAGCAAATATGCCTAAAAAGAGCATAAAAAACGGAAAAAAAAAATACAGAGATACTTCTTTGGACCGTCCTTTTGGCTTCCAAGCACGTACCAATTTCTGAGCTAGCACCCTTAACAGTCCTGGGTGGATTCCTCTACAGCTTTGACCAGCTGCCTCTTGAGCACAAATAAAATGTTAATGTCCTCAACTGAAAGCAAAAAAAAATAGCTTAATTATGTGACCTGTGAAGGATCAGCTCCTTTTGTTCATTATAAATTTGCTGCCTGCTTTGCTTAATTTGATTATTGTATCGGAAGAGATAATAAACAGTCCATTCCAATCCATCATCTCTGTGCCGTTGTGATTTAATAGGTTCCTAATATGTTCTTCCACAGAAACCTCTTTTCTAGATATCATCTATTCAGTCACTCTGTATACAGATAGCACTCCATACTTCTGACCACCTTGTCACTTTTTAACATTCTACCAGAATTCAGGGGAACTGGCACTACACGTAACATTAAAAATACAAGAATGTTACAAATTTAAATAGTGACATTACACTTGGTTTTTACCCTTTTAAGTTGGTTTTACCCCTTCAATTTCTAAGTCCTACCATTCAGAATTTATTTTTGATTAAAGCAGTGTTTTGACATATACGTTAACAGTTTAAAGACATTTTTCCACGAAGGTAATTCTCAGATCAGAATCTAACATTCTGTCACTAGTGTTTGTCATACCCTCCGAGGTCCACAATTTTATGTTTATTTGGATTCAATGTCACTTTCTGTCAGTTTAAATTTTTCATGGCAGTCTTCACACTTTTACGAAATTGATCAACTCAAAAAACAAACAGAAACACAAAACTCCCTAATCTATTCTGTAACTCAGTCTCATTAACAATTTTTGTCAGCCACTTCTTCAAATTGTTCTACATGATCTTTTCCATGATTCTAATGTTGAGCTCATTTCACCATGAAAATTCAACATTTACTTCTACCCTCTATCTCTCATCTTCCCATGAGTTCCTCATCCATATAAAGGCATTTCCTTTAATCCCAACAGCAACTAACTCTTTTTGAAAGCTCTTAGTGAATAACTATGCAAAAAACTTTTCAGAAATTTAAACAGACTGCATCATCTGCATTCCTCTTTAGGTATGCTTGCTGACTCCTTCAATAAACTCCAAGACAGTTAAAAGACCTGACAAAATTGTGTTGACCTCCTCTCAAACATGTCATTTATCCATATGCTTACTATCCCGGATGGTAATTTCTACCGAATTCCAGGCATGATAATCAGATGTACTGGGCTGTTCCCTGAACATCTCTATATTCCTTTGAAAAATAACTTAGCATGCACTAGTTACTTTCCTGTTCAATTTGAAGCAGTAGATTATACAGCAGAGCCGGTAGTTCAGCTTTCTCACTCCTAAGGGTTTATTATGCTCAGCTGAACAGTCAGTTTTACCTGAGAGGTTCATACTGTTCACATTTTTACCTGTATGTTCCACAAACCCTCCTATCAATGAACCAATTTCACTCCTGTGATGAGTCCCCATAAAGAACAGCTCCTTCCATAAAGAAAATGGAACACAATGGGAAAGGGAAAAGGAAACAGAAAGGGAAGGCAGTTTGCTTGTCACACAAGTATCCAGAGTGTAAGGGTGGGGTATTAACCTTGGGCTGTGTTTTAACTGAGTCTGCAGCAGAACTCCCACACATGTCAGCTGAAGATGTGCACATCCCTCAGCTGTGCACATGGGGTGGACCTGCCCAGATGCCAAAAATTGCCCAATTAGCTGTTTGTACACTGCAGTTTAAATTCCCAACTCCTTTTGAAGTTTATACTCTGTTGATGGTTGCTCTGATTGTAGGTGCCATGATGTAGTTATGGTTATCTATACCAGCTTTTGATTGTATTATTTCAATTTGAGAGATGGTTATGCACAGTACGACTTCCCACTAGTGAGCATACACCAAAAGGTTAGAAATCAGGTTGGTAAAGATGAACACCTGTGTGTTGTTATTGAAGGATACCTTTGTACACTGACTGATAAAGAGAGCTAGGGCACCTCAACAGCATAACCTTTACTCAGAGAATAAACTATCAGTCTGCTTCTTATTGTGTTGACAGTGCAGGGTCAGCCTCACCCTTTAGAAAGTATTTTAAACTCTGATAAAGATGCATGTCATGTCTGATTTGTCTTTCTTTCTTTAAAATGTCAAGCAGAACTCTTTATAATCCCACACTAAAGAAATCTTCAGAAATAGAACATCCTCTTGCCTTGCTTCTCTAAGGTGAATTACATGATAAAATTAATAACAAAACACCTCACATTTTTCCCTTCAAAACGTTTGCAGTAGCATACCTCATAAGGAGATCCTGAATTCAATAAATAACTCTTATCATGCCATACACACCTAGGAGAGGAACACATCCTGCATGGTCAATCACAGTAATTCATAGGTTCATAAACCCGTTGTAATGACAGTCTTACAAGAGCAAAACCACGTGGGGTATGAGAGGCCTGAAAGGAGCTGCAGTGCCCAAGTTTGAGACCTACATTATCCTAGGAACAGAAGGAACACTGAAGCATCTTACCTCTCTTTTGCAAGAACAGCAAGTCCTTGTAGCAAGATAGGTACAACTGTCTGATCCAAGTAGGCACGTGTGGGTAATGACTGAAGATCCACCTTCTGCTTTGATGTTTTCTCAGCATTTAGTTTCTCATTTTCTACTATCCTCTGAAGTAAAAAAAAAATAAGTGAATGAACATTGATAATAGCAGCCACATCTACTTTAAAGTGTGTGTGCGAAGTACCCACCTCTGCAACTGAATGGCAATGATTGCTTTACATCTTTTAAGAAAATTTAAGAGCATATTTTTCCTTGCACAAAAACTTAATCCAGAGGAACGTTCTGTTAAATTCTTATGTTTTGGGGAAACAGTGTTTGGAAGTTTTAAGTTTTCTACAAGAGAAGACATCCAATTTCAGTCATTTTTATTTTTGCTTTTGCACTCACTGATTTGAAGTCTACACCACTAAGACAGGATTGACTACTAATGAGAGTCTCAGTTATATGGTTCCTGTACATGTGCTTCTAACACAAAATGCTAACAGCACAAGGAATTCAGGTGAAGGAATTCAGGAAGTCAGACAAAGAGGACTCTGCTAAAGTCAAGTACTTTGAGACTGTATTCTGCTCAAGTATAGATGGACACTTCAAAGAAAATACATGCAAAATGCTTGGTCAAAAGTGCTGAATCATCTTATACTAATAACTGTAGTTAAAAAGTGATACCCCACTACTGCCAGTAAACCAAATGTATTCAATGCAATGTACATGAATCTACTGACATGGGATCAATCAGACGATTCTGTAGTGGAAGTTGAGGCATAGAGACAAGCAGTTATCAGGGATATGAGGCACGGAATAGGAATAGTTTCTGCAAAAGCTTAGCACAGAGTAGGAACTTATAATAAAGGGAGACTGAAGGCTTTCCTTTAATAAGGAAGAGTAAATAAATGCCATAGAGTTAGGAAGTGATTGTCCGGGTCTACTCTGCTCTGTTTGAGCCTCGTGTCGATGGGTTTTTTTTGTGGCAGAATACATATCTACATCTCTCACAGATAGCAATAGAATAGAGAATAATCATAAGATACTTCCAAAAAACCCAACTCATTAAAAGGCTCATTATTTATCTCAGTACCATTTAGCTCAATGAAAACATTGCACTAAACAACAGAGAATATATATACAGCAATTTATGCAACAGACAGATATTGCTTGACTTCATTGGGAATATTACATCTGCTGAAGTTAGACTCAGGATTCAACTTTTTCCCCCTAATCCCAAATGTGACTTTCGCTGCAACAAAATCTTTGTTACCTCTACATTTTCAGTGAGGCCATATTCGGAATGAGGATTTTCTGGAACCTGTAAAATAAGACATGGTCAGCAAAGCTAAAATGCTCTTTTTACACGTGTAACATAATGAACATAAAACATTTCTTGCTATACCTGTGGCTGCCCCTCCATAATCTGCTCTCCTTCCATGATTTGAAAAGTGAAATCTGCTGGACGTACAGGAAGATCTTGGAAAGCAATAAAAAAACTGGTCAGCAGGCTGAGATGAAGCCTAGTGTGAGTTAAGTGATATTGCATCACTTGGTTACTAATGGTTACCAAGGCAAAATTACTAGAAAGCAGAGAGAGTTGCTCCGTGCTCCCCCCCGCGCCAAACTTGAACTGGTTTTTCCCGCACGCAGAACCGAGAAGTGCTTTTAAGTTTCGCGTTACGTCCGCTGAACAGCGCAGTACCGGGTTTAGAAAATCCAGCACTCATCCTCGCGGGAAGCCGGAGACATCCCTTTCTCTCCCCCCGTCCGTCCCTCTCGTGCCCGCCACGCCACCCCACGCCACGCCACAGGGCCCCGAGAGCCCCCGCGGGCAGG
>VZTN01006502.1:4542-36940 GCA_013400515.1 Erpornis zantholeuca
CCCTTCTCCTTTCCTTCATAGTTTTAAGGTGTACACATTATGCATCAGAATATAATTAACTCATATTCCTCTTAGCACTTGAAATATAGCTATTGCAAGTAGCTGGCCTAGCTTCAAACACTTCAGTGATATTATTTGTCTACCCAGAAGGACCTTAAAAGTTTGATTGCAATTAGTGATTTCATAGATATGGTTCTTACCTTGTTTAAGGATTGTCATGTTCAGCAGTCATGCAGGTCCCAGGAGCCTGTCCATGGTTCACATGACTCAGTCCCTCACTGCTAACTGCTATACTCAGGACAGATAGGATTTCTTACCCAAAAGGAAAAAAAAAATGAATTTAACAATCAACAGTAATAGGACAAGAAATATCAAACTCACTCAAAACCAGTAGCTTACTAACTGCTCAAGTTCATTAATAGACTGGGAAACATGTGGGTCCTGAAAGTGACTTAGATTCAAAAGGAAATTGGACAAAGGTTATCAGACACAAGGACATGCATCCAGAAGTCCCTGCCCAACAGGTCACTAGAGATCAAATCTTATATTTGCCTTCTTTACTCTGCACTTCCCACTTCCTACCACTATTGCCATAAAAGATTGTTGGGTGAGATAATCTTTAGTTGGATGTAGTGTGGTGACAATTTAAGTAATGTGAACTAACACATCTGACCTAATAGCTACAGCAATCTATTAAAGAGGGACACCACAAAACTCAGCAATCATGATACAATCATCTGTTTGATGGACAGTGGGAAGCAACAGACAGATAAAGGAAAGGCCTCACACATGGAGTGAGTTGCCATGGAGCCATCACAGCCATGGAAAGGTTAAGGACTCTGGTGTTAAAGTGTCTGTAATTCAAATTTCTCCAAGGTTTTCAGTTTTCAAATGAAAAAACTGTAGTTGGGAAACTACATCTATATCTGCAAGGTGATATTTTCCAGCTCCTTTTTGTCAATGGCAAAAAGAAAACTGGTTCCATTGTAGCCAACACTACCATCTTGGAAATAAATAAATCTTTTTATATTCTTCTCCATTTCAGCTGTTATATCCTTCTCCATTCCAGCTGTATTGACATTGTTTTTGTTGGCACTCCCAGAGCATATGACTGAGGTAAGGACACCCTGCCAGTACCTTCTGAGAGGCATCCCTGGATGAGTTTTGCTTTGTGGCTGCTGTCAGGGGATCCCCAAATGACAGCCTCTGAATATCACATTCCCATGTCTCAGCAGGATTTTCACTCTCTGTCTTTCAGACATCTTTGCAGAGTCACATTTTCATACTAGTAGCTCACCTACTGTCTTGGACAATATTCTCCTCTAAATTTGTCTCAAACCAAAACATCTACTAACTTCTTTATGAAATTTTAACTCTTTAAAACTTCCTTTTAATCTTTGAGGCCATCCTTTTTCATGGGAGCAGGTGTGTTAGCCAGGGTTTCATCTTTGCTGTGACTCACCTGTAATCTTGCTGTGCTCATTACTGTCCCAGTAAGTCACATTTAACATGAAGAACCTTCAGTAGCTATCACAGGCCTGGGGCTCTCCGGATCTCCTCAGAGGCTTTGCTAATACTGCCCACTATTTTTCCACAGGTCAAACATTCATCCAGAAAATCTCAGCATCTGTTTTGGTGTCTAGAACATGTTATATTTCTCTGTGAAACACCTTAGGTGCATAGCACAGTCCAGCTCACAGCGTCTCCCAAAAGACCTACAAGTGTTCTCAAATGTGCGCTCTGTTTATCCTGGGGAACCTGCCAGAGCTCTGCTGATGCATCAAGTGTCGAAAAATATTTGACTTCAGCCTTGTCTCCTGGAATTTCTTCCCAGGTAAGGAGGAGAAAGTGACTCCTTGTTGTAAGCATATATATTTCTTTGGGGTCTGTACTGATGGGTGTTTTTCACTTGTTGGTTTGGAGAGCCTTTGAAATGACCATTCAGTCATCAGTGAGTTCACCAGCTTTGCTGATGTCAATTTTTCAGCTGTAGTCAGCCTTACAGCAATAAACCAATTAAGCTTCTCTCAGGCTCTGCGGTGGACAAGAACTGCAATAATGAATTTAACAGGTGGGATGACTGAGGTCTTCCAGTTGAGCTCTGCTGTGTCAGCAGCTTGTTTATCCCAAGGATACTTCTTCAGTGCCATTGGTCCCTTGACCTTCCAGAGGGTGAAGCAAAGGACTTTTACATTTCTTGTCTCTGTGATTTCTAAATAAAGTCCCGAAGTGGGAAATGAGTTTAGCGTTGTATAACCTAAGCTTAACCCATTTACTTGCTAGAGCTTTTGTTTGTCCTATTTTTCCTGCTAGTCCATTACTGTTGCTTGATCTCACTTTAGGTATCCAACCTAGAATTAACAAGTGTCACTTCCTTTCTGATGCGAAACACCTCACTCCCCACGCTTCTGACAGACAGTTTCATGATGGATTATATCCAAGTGAAATAAAAACTATCAAAGTCATCAATCTGCTTTAATCATATACTCTAAGAAACAAGTCTAATCTTGTAAACTCTGAGGGAAATCACAAAAGGTTCATTCATATGAAGACAAAGAAGGATAATCCCAGCATATTCCTGGACTGTTCCTCTGGATCTGTCAAAGCGAGTACTAACTAAATAGATTATGTTTGTGTCAATTAAGTGTCAGCTTTTGATGCCACACTGAATGGGTGAAGAGACCATGTGAGAAGTACTTAGGGAGAGGTGAACCTGACCTCAGCAACAGGAGCGCTAACAGTAAGAGAACTGGAACTGGACATGACAAAGGAAACAAAAGAAGCTGTCATGACTGCTCTTTTACAGAAACTGTTGACATCCTATGCACCATAAGTCCTCCTTCATACACTAATACAAAGAGGCAGCTTTGAAGGGAAAAGCAGGTGACAGAGCTAAGAGGGATCAAAGGTGACATCTAAGTGACAAGAAAAGCCGAAATGTTGTGTGGTGTGGAGACCACTTTAAGGCATCAAGCAGTGGAGTCAGATTTGAAGTGGCAAACAAATGTGAAACACATGTAGATGGTTTTCAAGTGGCATGCATAAGTGAGAAAGTGAACAGGCAAGTTTAGAGTGTCAAAGAGAGCTGAAACAGCTTAGGCTGGAGGAAAGCAGTATTTTTGTTGAACAATTCCTGCAAAGGCATCTTGCTACCCAACATGAGAACAGTGTCCATTCATTTTGTCAGTTGGGTATCCAGGCTAGTCAGAGAGTATCCAGAGAATTGTATATCCTTTATGCTGGCAGATGGACCTCCTGCAGAAGTTGAACTTGTATGACACTGGATAAAGAAATGTGAATTGCAGAATAACAAGTAAAAGTGAATATCTATCTAAATATTATACTTAGTTATTGGACTTCTGTTTAACTATGTGCTCCCTCCTGAGTCACTGATAACTTGAAGGAAGATCTGGGGTCAGACCCTTGCCAAGACATCCTGGAAGGGGTTTCTTGTGCATGCATTTCCAAGCTTATTTTGTTCTGACACCTAAAGCAAAGTTATCATTGTTTTAAGTGTTTGGGCTGCCTATTTCAACCTTCAGGTCTTGAAGAGACTCTTGTGTGACTGTTTATTTTTCCCCTTTTTCCTTCAAAGAAACACAACAGTTTTGTGGTCAAGAGGCCTGACAGCTGAGTCACATTCAGATCATGTTGGTGCCATTTGACCTGACCATATTGCTCAGCCAGACAAAATAACTACCTACATTTTCAGTGTTTTATGTTCCAGGAAGCATTTGGTTGCCCTATTCTTTCCACTCCAGATATTTTATTTGAATCACTCGGAGCCAAAAAGGAGCTATTGTTCCTAAGGTCTGCTTCATGCCTTGTCTCACTCTGACGAGATGTCTCAATGCAGAACTAATCTCAGGTAACCCTTTCCAGAGTGCCCATGATGCCAAGTGAACAGATTAATGTATTTTAGGCTGAAGAACCTTTTGAACAAACATTTCTTGGTATCCCAAGCTATGAAACTGCACAGCTTTCCAGGTGGTATGTCATTTCTTTTGTGATCAGGCCAAGAGAAAGGTAGGTTTGGAAACATTAGGAGGTTTCAGTTGTACTTGCATCTGTGCTCCCTCAGAAACTTCTGCTACTGCTTCTTTTTCTTCCTATGCCTGTGTGAATTTATTAAAAGGAAATGAAGTCAGTTATAGCATTTGAGTGTTCATTTGGTTTGTTTTCCATGAAATTTATAGATGAACACATGATAATTGAAGACAGAAGTGTGTAAAGAAAATTCATTGCTAAGTTTCTATCATAACTAACCTGGGCAACCTGCACACATCCCATTCCATCATCTTTGCCCTCTGTATTATTTTAGGAAACCAAGTAATGTCACTGTTATGAAAAGGCTTTGTGATTGGAACTGGAAAATGGGACAGAAGTCATGGAGAATTTGTTTATTCTGGTATGTGAGACACCCTGAAAGCACTGTCCAATAGTTACTCAGTACCTTTTTACCTGTGGTTAATGCCTGTGTGAGGCAGGGATCAAGGTTCCTACAGAATTCTCCCTTTATGAAAATCTCCTCCCTTTATGAAAAGTCATGGCTCTCAATGCCATTTGTTTTAATGGTCTCAACACCTCCATTACAAGAATGAACAAGACTACCACAGCCCAAAACTGAACCCATCACTGTAAATTTGTGAGTCATACTGAGTCCTCCATGACTCAAAGAACAGTGGAGACAATGCTGCCTCCCAAAGAAGAGGAAGATATGAGAACTATATGAAAATGCCTTTAGGACATAACATTGAAGTCTAACTGTGGGAAGACTTATTTTATAGACAAACAGAGGGTAGTGCTCATGCCAAAGTGTTCAGAGTTACTGACTTCACCCATTAACAGTGGAATGGGGTGTGAAGGCATGCACTGATCATCTTGTAGCAAGACAATTGAACAAAGGCATCCAAAGAGAAGGAGATTGGTTGTAAAATACTAGCACAGAGGTGGAGGGTGTTGAACTGCACAACTCCTTAGGTAAGCTATTTGGAACTGGTTGGTTTGGCTTCAAAAGGCTAAGGATTAAACAATTGCTAAATGACAGTCATTTGTTAAAGGTGTCTCACATTCCATTTGCAAAGGCTGAAACTAGTAAATCTGAAATGTGAATACCACAAGCCCAACAAGCAGCAGTGATTTATAGGCAGCCCTGCAGTGATTGCCACAATGACCTTCAAGGGCCTTACAGAATGCTTGTTAAATTCTAGGCATATTTACCCCATTTTACAGCTGAGTGGAAGAACTTGTGTTTCTTGGCAGCCCTGGTGTGATGTTTGTTACTCACCAGTCCTGTACTGATTCTTATGTCTTCTCCCCACCCAAACGTCCTTTCCTTACTTTTTCTCCTGATCAATCTGCCCATCCATACTTCAATTGGCAAAGTGGGATAAACCCTCCACAAGAACCAACAGGTCTGTGCACAGTGGCCTCTGGTGTTTGAGTCTCTCTCTCTGGAGGTGAGGAGGTAGAGTAAGCCTCTCATACAAATGCCACCATGCTGGCTGCGAGTGGAAATGCCTCTGGGTGTGTGTTACTGCCTGTCTTTGTTGTTAAAGGTGTTCTGTGCATGAGCAGTGAGAGATATAGGCAAAGATTAAATAAAGTTTACAAGATCTTAAACTCCTCAGTGGTACCAGTGTGTGCAATTAGGAACTTGGAGAGGTCCCATAGCTGGGCTACGGTGCCATGTCACAAACCCAACTAGTCACTGTATACTACAGTCTCCTTTGCACTGACGAAATATCCACAGACCTGTCTCAGTCATTGTACTTCTGATGGGGGAAGTGTGTCCAGTGCCATGTGGGACAGAAATCTTATTTTCCAGTTGGTGAAATTATAAAACACTCAATATAATTCCAATTTTTGTGTGCTTGAAGGCAGCACATTGGACTGGTTGATATGTCTGGAAACTTCAGCTATACTTATGCTATTGAATTAAACAGGTTTGGACTGAGTAATTGCTGTGTTGCTCCTTGGCACAACTTCTTCTAGACAAGGCCTGGACACAGCTTGCGGGACAGGAGGAACTGGGGTTGTTCCCAAAAAGCAGGTTGAATACAGCCACCTTTTTTGGTAAAGAAAGACTCCAGCTTTTCTGATAGGAGGTGTATGATGTTTCTTGCTTCAATCTATTTTGCACTATTTACAAGAGAAAATGAAATCTTGGTGTGTGCCAGGAACCTGGAGAGAAGCCTGAACTTCTAACTTGAAATTTGATTTTGTTCTCAGTGCTGCTGCTTGTAAGAGAAAGAAGCCTGCAGAAGAGATGTTTCCATCTGCATGAGATCATAGGATCATGAAATCATAGAAAGGTCTGGGTTGGAAGAGACTTTGAAGATAATCTAGTTCCAACCTCCTGCTATGGACCAGGACACCTCCTAGTAAAGCTTCACCCAAATTCACTCTCAAAGCTGTTTCAAGAAAGTCATTATTATTAGTGTTCTTTTCATGAGATCTCTTTTTATTTGGGACGGCCTCTCTATTCAGTCTGTGTTATAAACAGCAAAGGTTGATGTTGGTTTTCGTATTTGGAGTTACTGATCTGAGGTGGTTAATCAAGTTGATGGGTTAATTAACAGAGCTTGGATTGTCGAGTTATTTGGTTCCATGTTTAAGAATATGATTCAGAATAGAGATTTGTAATATGTTAATTGCATGTTCCATTACTGGTTGCAGGACATAATGTTTATTGGAATAAGTTTGTAATGTTTAATTGTCAATTGTTAATAGAGGGACAAGATGGCCGACAAGGGTGCCTTTCTGGAACCTTCTTAGGAGGCAGTGTGCAAGTGCCAGTCAGGACCACCAGTACTTGTCCTTCATCAGGGCCCCTCCCTGATGAAGCAACTTAGCAGGCGGGCAGGGGGAAGGGCCAGACCGAAGCAGCCTCTGGTTGGGCCAATGTAACCTTCTCCCCTGACTGACACCTCAGGGTATAAAAGGCCTTGCACAAGCCCCGAGAAGCGTGCCTCTGGCTACCCAGCATAGCCAAGCACTCAGCGCTGTCATCCTTTGTTTTTTAGGCAGGCAAACCGCCACTTGGGTCTCTAATTGTCAATTGATTAATTTTTGTTAGTAAAACCCTTTCAGTTTTTGAATTAGATCACCGATTTTTTTGTTATCTATATTACTTGAACCAAAGTGGGAATTAAGCGTTGTCAGTATATAAGCAAATCTTCTGAGCAAGATGCTTCAGTATGTGTGAGGATTCAGAGTGTCACCATGTCTGATGGCTTTGGTTGGCGTGGGGCCTTGGGAGAGATGGGTGCGCTGTCGTTACCAGGAGACAAAATGTTGTAAATGAGTTTCGAGGGTTGGCTTTAGCAGTCCCAGAATGCCTGGAAGTTTCCAGTTAACAATTTGATGAACAGTCCTATATTTGATTGTTAATTGTTCCATATTTGGTCATGGATTGGAAGTTGTCATTACAAGAGTTGCTGCTAGAGGTTGCTTCAGTTAATGGGGTTCAGTTGGTTAAATAGTGACAGGTTTGTTCTATGTATTAGTGATAGGTGGCAGGGTTGATTGACAGGGAAGGAACCTTCTGGAAGAAAGGTGTCACCAAGGATTACCATAATGGGATAAAGCAAGGATACAGATTGGGCAGAGAAGAGACCAATTGCTCGACACTGATATCACCCCCAGTGATACAAGCCAATTGCCTGGACAACGAGCCAGCAACAACCCATCAGGACACCTAAAGGGGCAGAACTCTGGGTGGTGCTCTCCAGAGGGGTATAAAAAGCCATCCCCCTGACAGGCATGGTCTCTGACCATTCTCGACTGTGGTCAGGCACCCAGCGTGGGTCCTTCTCCCAGGCTAATCCGCCACTGTTAACCTTGATTGCTTTAGTTAATAAACAGCTTTCCTGAAGAATTGGCTCCACATTTTACTTCACAAAACAAAGAGCAGGAGGCAAGACACAGAGCAGGATAGTTAACAGGAGATTAGGTGAGGAGATTGTAATCTGTAGCTGTTGTATATGCAAAAGATGTAACCCTAGAAGCTGAAGTTTGTAGCTGCTGAACTTTTAGTTTGGAACAGTATATACAAATGTGCCTTGTACACTAAAAGTTGGCTTTGCATGAACCCAGCAAAGTCCATGTTTCAATGACTGACAAACGTGAAAGCACTTCGTCAATGAATGAGACATGAAAACACTGCTTGAATTAAGTCCAGAAATCCTCTTACACCTGGATAACATTGTTTCTTTATTGTGAATAAAGGAAGTATAGGAGGTACATAAAAGAGAAGAAACTAGTAGAAAGGAAAGGTTAAATAATGCATTAGAAATTCTCCTTAAATCTGAAAGAAGACGAAGTGGGCTTAAAAACTGAGTTACGTTTGAGAAAAAAGGTGTGAATGTACTACAGAAGGGAAAGGAAACAGGAGTAGTGATTTCTTACATGCTTTTGAGAACCAAAGGTATTGCTGATGTAATAAACTGCCTCGGTTTCTTTTCCTGAGACCCACAGTGGTTCAGTTCCTTCCCACCGTCGTGGAAAGAAGTCCCAGGCTCTCAGAGCTCCACATTCTTGGCAGTGGCAGCATGTCTTACTAAGCACTTTTGTCAAAACCACGTCTGGGTCATATCCTCTCTTTTTCTGCTGTATGCTGTTGCTACTCCACTTCAAAGGCTACTGGCATGTGCTATTGCAGAACTGTTCAGTGAATGTATGGAATTAGCACCTAATTTTAGCCTCTCAAAGACAATGTCCAATGTCACCTTTCCCATTAGTAGGACAGAAGACATAAATACCTGCTGAACAAGCTGCCTGACATTTCAGTGCTCCAAAATCTGCTTTGTTCATTGCCACATTTATTTGAGGTCTTGCAAGAAGCACATCATCATAAAATTGATCTTCCTAGCAATACAGAAGCATTGATCCAAGTCAGAGGCTGGATTTCAGACTTTTAAGTATGTTGAGAAGTAAATTCCTGAGATGTTCTGAAATCAGCAGGTTAGTTCAACTCCACATCCCTCCCCTGGAGCAATTAGATTCTGATAACTGCAACAAGAGTTGTGTTCCATATGTTGCATCTACAATATTCTTAAGTGTAATTTTATTATGCCTTATTTAAAAAAAACATTTTGTTGCAAAAGAGTGCTGTTGTTAGACTACAATATCACTGAAACTGCACTGGGTAAAGTTCATTCGGTCATAGTCTTAGGATACCGATCTAGCAAACACCCCTGACAGCTTTGTACAGAAAGTGTTGGCAGCCACTCCCAATGTTTTTTGCAGACATGTCAGTAGGAAGAACCATTAATTTCCTCTTACAGGTCAGGTAGAGAGGGTTTTGATGTTTTACAAAAAAGTAGTCATGAAAGGAGTAAGATGAAGTATTGAGCCTACTTTTACTGTGGTAACCATAAGGTAAGCTCAATAACAAAAAAAGCTATCATCTCAGATTTTTCCCACTGCACATCCTCTTCCACTGTTCATGAAGATGTTTCCTTTTCTTAAGTACATGGAATAAAGTTGTAAAGTAACAGTTTTGTAAGTTTCTGTTTTGTTGTTCCAGATCCATAACTCTGTAGCTGGAAAATGACAGGATCAGCAACTTGTTTCCCCTCTTCTTTTCTGCTCTTTTAAGCAGTTTTTGAAAAAATACCATCTTGAAAGATCAGTTGAAAATTTTATTTACCTTTATCAGTTTGATTAATTCTTCTAAATGCAGGAATATATTATTTAAATATAATATAATTCTGCATTCCACCCATTTACTGAGTTTACTATCTCAGTTACTACTAAATTAAGTTTTTCTGCTTTTCCGAGAAGAGGTTTTTGCCAACCAGCTTCAAAATCTTTAATAAATATTACCCAATTTATTCAGGTGGCTTTTCCACCCAAATCCATTAGCTTGTCTACTGTGACACATTTTTGAATATGGAAATAAGGGCAAGACTGGAGCTGATCAGTCCATGCCTAGAAAATAGACACTGCAGCCTGCTGAAAGCACAAATGCTGATTTTTCATCAATTTACAGACTAAAGGTGAAGACATGTTAAAAAGCAACAGCAGGCAAAAATAGTAACTTTTTTTACTTGTAGCCAGGTGCCCACATTCGAGAACGTGTCTTCAGACACCACCCCTTTGCAAAAGCTGGAAGGAAAGCAGAGCTCTCCTCTGGGGAGAAGCGAGAACGATGGGCAGAGACCTGTCTCTGCAAAATGCCTCCAGGTTTTCATTCTCAGTAGTTCTCTCCTGTTTAATGGCTTGTAGTGAGCTGTGTGTGCAACTCACCTTGAACATCCTGTGGTGATGCAGGTGGTGTCAAACTGGAATCTTCCCTGCAGTGCCACAGCATTTCTGCTGGCCTCAGGAGTGGCAGGACAGTCTGCAGGAGAGATCTTGTTTCAAAACTTCCTGTTGGACACAAAAGAGAACTTCGTGACTTTTTTCCTTGATCAATTTCTTTCTTTCCTATGTTTGCAGAGTAAGTTTGTGAAGTAAATGCACAGGCTAATTAAAAATTAAAACTGGAAATTTATTAACAGGTCAAAGAAAACAATGAACACTGGGGGACCAGAGCAGCGGTTTGCCAGGCTGAAAGACCAAGGAGTAGCAGCGCTGAGTGCTTGGCCACAGGTGATAAATTCCAGACACACCCTGAGGGGCTGAGAGAGTTATAATTTATACTCCCAATCAGGGTGCCACCCACTCCCCCCAGTCCTTCCCCTCTGAGATGTTCCATTTAGTAGCTCGTTGCGTCGTTGATTTGTTCTTAGGAATGGGGCGATGTCTGGGCATTGAGTGATTAGTTTACTCCCGGTCCAATCAATGTTCTTCCTGTATCCTCTTATGATAATTTAAGTTGACACCCTTCTTCCAGCACCTTCCACTGCTTAGCCATTGCCTCACTCAGGAATCCAAACTGTCAGTCAACCTTGGGGCCTATTGCTCACATATTAAACCAACTTAACACTAACCAACCCTGGGATCCCAGTTTAACCCAATGAACAATTAACAGGGAACATTTAACTAGTGATTAATCACGTAACTAGAACACCACTTAATCAATTTATCACAAACCCATTAACCTTTTTAATTACTTACATACGTACGAAAGCCAACCCTCAGCCTTCTTTTATAACAGTTTGGAAGACACAGAAAACAGTGGGTGGATGGGCACGGAATGTACATGCTGCCAAAAGTCACTTCATTATTGATACAGCAGGGTGTAAACCATGTTAATACACCATTATTTTACTGCGGATTTAATTCTGTATATCCTCTGCTTCCTTCATACAAGGAGTTCTAGCAATACCTTAGATCAAAGGAGACATGAAAAATTTGCTTTCCATCTTTCTTTTGGATTTGTGTTGTCACTCGTGCCAGGAGGTGGTGCCACAGAGCAGGAAACAGTTTGGGAATGGCCTGGCGTGCACACCTTGCATGATCAAGAGATCAGGACATGGTTTCACCTTCTTCCAAATGTATTCAAGGATCTCAGCTGAATCCTGCCGCAATTCAAATATTCCAAGGTAGAAATCAAATATTTGCCATTCTATTTGTATTCCTTTGACACTGATGTTCCCTTTTTAGTAAGACATTTTATCAGAGAATTCCCAGCTTTCTTCTACACCATGAAATCTCCTCCATCTGTCCATCATAATCAGACTTGAGAGACCTGTGACATGATCCATCTCTCTAACTTTTTCTCCCTCCTTTTCTTACTCCCAGCTCTTGCACTTTTTCTGAAATAGATAAAAAGGGATTAAGTCATCTGAAGCAGGTTGAGGATCAGCATGATCACTGCTTTATAAATCCTAAGGAGTTTCAGTTGTTGCCTTTCCTCATTTGCCTGATTCAAGGCTGCTTGCAGGAGAAGTGTGGATCTGTACAGAGCAGAATTAAATCAGCAAGTCAAAACCTAAGAGCCATTCCATGTTTTCAGTCCTTGATAGCACCATTACATATTTGCAATACAAAATGGACCCTTTTTTATTTCTACAGACAACCTGCAACTGCTTATAGCCATGTACAGTGATCCCTCAGTAAACTTCCAAAGAGGTTTACTCCTTGAAAGATACACTACGCCTTCTAAGTCACACAAGACTGAGTTTTGAACAATTTTAGCTTGAGTGTGCTTTACAGGACCCATTGCTACTAAGGAAGGTATTAGTATGTTCCTGAACCTACAGATGTGGCTTTAATCAGCACCCTTTTCTAGTGTTTCAAAGTCACCTTTCAGATGAGTTGGTTTTCAAACCAATTCCTCCACTCCCTGTTCTCAGTATCTTGATTATGGACTTGATGTAACCTGGTTGCCATCTTCAATGTGTTGCATGAAAACCTGCTGGCTCTGTTCTCTTCCCAGATCTGTGTTTTCGCCTGTCCCACTCTCCCTGTCAGGCTCATTCATGCTCTCTGTAGCATCCAGACTTTGCTCTGCATTTCACAACATGATTTCTATTCACTGCCACTCTTCTTAAGTTTTGCTTCATCCACTGCCTTAGTCCATGGTTCACACACTCAGCTGAATGAACTACTGTGTTTTCTTTACCATCAGGTTGTGAGGTCTTTGCTGCTGGGCTCAGACGACTCTGCTGTGCAGCATCATGCTGTCAAACATTTGTTTTTTATAAAATATCTTAAATCTGAACCTTGCACATAAAAAAGTGTTTGGCTTCTCAGAGAAGGTATGCCTCCTCTCAGGCTGCCTCTGAAGTATCCCTACTCCCTTGACAGTGGGGCACAGTCCCCTTGTTTCTGGAGAGAAGAGCCATGGAGTAACTTTACTGTCTGTAGCACTCTGTCTTTATTGGAGTCCCAAAGTTGTATCTGTAGCAGTGTATTATGTCTGGAGAAAGTTCCTGGAGTGGAGATCAGCAGACACAGAGCAACCCATGCCTGTGCCACTGAATCCTATCCTTGGATCACATCCAAACTGCCTACAGGGCATAGTCCTAGCCAGTGCTGGCTTTCAAATTCTGCATGGAAGTTGTTCAGTGGAGTACTAGGCTGCTTGGCCAAAACCATGCTGGATGTTAGTCTGACAATTTAAGAACACAGAAAATTATGCCCCAGTGTTCAAGAGCATTCCCTGGTACTGTGGAATTTAGTAATAGAGCCTGAAATGTCCAGAAGGGCCTTGCTGTTTCAAAACCTCTTATCTTTAATCTCCCTTGAAGGGTTTATGGAGTTTTTAAAGGGTTTCTCACATTTCCTAGACTTTGCTTCCCTCAGTAATACCAAGGTCATCAGCTGTAATCTCTGTGTTTGGGAGATCCAGGAGATACAACAGTCTGATCACATGGCAGCTCAGGGCCTTGCCCTCCTTGTCACACACAGACAGGAGCGCCTGTCCTTTTGGGCATCCACCAGTGAAACCAAGACACCCAGCAGAGCATGCTGACAACACTGGCTGTGTTCTTAGAGCCTGGTAAAGTTTGCTGGCTCTATTAACACATCTGCCTACAGCAGCTTTTCAGCCAATTCAGATTTGCTTGCCTGCTACTTTCTCCCACTGCAGTGCTACCTTGCCTTTGTTGTCCTGACAGCTGCTGTTCTGTTGAGACCAGCAAATCAAATGGATCCAGCCAATTTGCCAGGCTCAGACTGCACTATTTCTACCTCAAATTTGCCCTGTAGATGCCCATTGCTTTGAAATATGTGTTTATAGGCAGACATCATTTTAGCAGAGAGAATATTTCTGGTCATGCTCCCTGGTGTCCCACAGCTTTACATGTCAGCTAGGATAAACTACAAGCTACAACGTCTTGTTTCCCCGGGGGTGGGTTTTTTTTTTTGACAGTCCACATTTTCATTTTTTCCTCTTAGCTGTGATCCTCAGGTCTTGTCTGTGTGTGTCCAGTAGAATTGTGCTCAGTATTACTGATTCATAGGCAACACTGGGACGAGGCTTGTTTGGGTACTCGTGTACCAAGAGAAGGGCTGGTGTCCTTCAGCAGCACTCGGTGCACTCAGACCATTAGAAAGTCCTGAACCACATCACTGATCTCTTCCTGTTCTCTAGAATAACCTCCCTATCGTCTCAACCAGCCTGTAGGATCCTCTGGTTTTCCTGCCCAGAGTACTTGGTTGCTGGGATATGAGGCTGTCATGAGGCTTCATTCAGCTCTGAACAGATCAGACTGGGTATCAAAAATGTTTAAACTATGTTAGTGCAATACTCTACTGAGCATTGTTAGTCCTGATGCTGCACCCAGTGTTTCCACAGCCTCTGTGGTCCTCGTGTCCCTGTAATCTCTTTCTGCCTCTCATGATGCCATTGTCAGCATACTCACTGGATCATCCTCTGTCCCATTTCTTTAATTATTGGCCTGCACAATGGCTCTGCTTGTGTTGGTGTCTTCCACACAGTTGTCTGTTGTACTTAATATTTTCTCTAGGATTTAGTTCTGTTAAGACAGCTCTAGACTTCAGTGTTTTTGGTCTTTAACACAAACTTCTATTCCTTTTGCTAATTGGTTTTGGTTTGGGTATTTTTCCAAATAAAGTAATATCTCCAAATAGCCATGCTCCATCTGCATCCACAGTATTTATTATGCTGGTAGCTTGGACAATATTTCCATCTGACTTATTTTTTGACATTTATTTTTCTTTAGAAGAGATAATTAAGCTTTAGGTCTTATTTTCTTTCCTTTATTCTCCATGATCATTCTGTAGAGTGTCTTCCTTATTACCACACTTGTTACTTTTTCTCTGGAAATTGATGTATTCTGGGGATCAGGATCCTTTTACAATATCTCTTTGCATTACTTTTAAATTATGCTTTGCTACCAAGGTAAGTGTAGCTGCCTTATGATAGGTGACTCCCTCTCACAGCACAGATCTTGTAGTAGAAGAAAATTACTCCCTTAATCTGCCACTGACTGTGCATGATAATGGTGTCAGGCACTCATGGCATCTGCCATCTTATTCCTTCAGGAAAGGACAAGGAACTCAATACCTGGCAACTTCAATCACTACATAAAAGAATTAATAAGAGAAGGGTATAAACCCCTCACACATGGTAGAAGATGTGAGTCATTGTTTGGTAGAGTCCCATTCTCTACAACAGGAACTTTCAACACACACGCATTCACCTCTAAGTGCCTCAGATCTCTGGATGGTTGCAAATGGTTGAAAAGGTTGATTCCAAAAAACCTCTCCAGTGCCCTACATATCCAGTTCTCCCCCTTGCCCCCTTGAAAGCTACTAGGGAACCAACTGTTTCCAAAAATCCAAGTATTTTTTGATACCTGTCAGTGAACTTTATGAGCTTGGTCCTTAGCATCATTTCTTCTGCTCAGTGATTTATGCATAAGTCCTGTGGGGCAGCTGGGATGTCAGGTTCCATTTCTGCTGTGGCAGTTTAGAATTGAGTGCATTTCCACACAGATCATTTTTCTTTGGGCACAATCTGTTCTGGGCATAATCACTCTTCAGGAAGCAAAAGCTCCCAAACCCATGTAGTGATTAGAGTGACTGGTCATCTGGCACTTCATGGAGTTCATAAAAACACAGAATATCTGCATCTGAATTCTCCACTTATTCAAATTGGACATGCAGGGATTTCATCCATGAAATTTGTTAAACTCTGAATTGCAAAATGCTGTAAATGCAGTCACTGGTTGTCAGCAGTTTGGAAAACACATTGTGTGGTTCAATGTGCAAAACACAAATGGATAGAGAAAGAAGGCACCTTTAACTTGGGCTTCTCATTTCCTTGAGAAGTGCAGGGCACAGTGGGAATTGCATGTTCAGGCCATGGCTGTGGCCCAGTCAGAAGCAGTATGTGGGTAGAAGGATATGAGTAATGATTATGTAAGATTAACAGGGCAAGGAAGCAACAAGTGCACATAGGAGCTTGAGGGAGGATTCAGGGGTGGGAATGTGAAAAACAAGTAAGTGTGGTAATAAACCAGCATTTTGTGATAAGTGGGTGAAGATGGGATACAGGATGGACATTGAATCTGACTGTATCACAGACTAAATTTTGCAAGGTGTAAAGGCAGGAGTGGATAAGTCAAATTTGTCTGGCAAATAAGGGAGCAGCAGTAAGGCCCTCTGAGATGAATAAAGGTGTTCAACATTTCTCTCCTCCTCACCCCTGCTCACTCCTTTTTTCCATGTAAATAGAACAGAGTCAGGAACCTGCCTTGTCCTGTATTCCCCCAGTGAGATTCTAGAGAACTTGAAAAAGGCATTTTCATCATAACATCTTCCTGTGAGTTGTGGTAGAGGGAATGTCTTTTGAGAGGTCTCAGGAACAGAATATAAATATTTAATGCTTGAATGATACCATGTCTATGATGAAAATTCCTCCAGCTCAAAACAGGCTTAAGTTGCCAGAGCTAGATTTAAATATTTCTTCTGCCCCTTGAATATCCCAGAACCTTTAAGGAGCATAAAGAGACGGAGATATCTTGCAGAATCAAAGAGAGTGAGTGGTACATGAGGCATCATGTTTTCCAGAAAGGATTCCCAGCGACACCTTGACTTGGGCTCTCACTGCAATGTGGAGGAAGCTCCCTCTGCAAACTAAATTTTCAGTGAAAAAGGATGTAGGGATGTAGCATGCCAGGATAGCTGCTAACATGAGTCAATGGCAAAGAGGTCAGAAGGGTCTTTGTTGAGTCCACAGAGATGTTTATTCCAGCTGTGCTGGTGCACAATTCCAGGGACAAAGACAAGACTCATGGGAATGGTCCAGGTTTAAGTGTGGTGTGGTAGGGGCAGAGAGAGCATCAGGGACCAATCCTCAGGGGGCATGGGGGCAGCACAAAGGTGGGGCCAGGGTATGGGAACCAGTGGGGAAATAGATGGGCGTAGCTGAGGAACAGAGGTCTGGGGGGAGTAGGAACAATTTGGAACAGGGATGGGGCCAACTGAGGGAGCAGAACAGGAGTACATTGTCGACCTAGATTTTAACCTTCTAATTACTGTTTACATATTTGCTATGGAGTCCTCACACATTTTCTGTAAACAAAGTTGTGTTTCTGTAACCATCTCTCTTGGTTTCATTCTGTTCCTGATAGAAGAAGTTTTAATAACTTCTATCTGTACCAGTGGAATTGGAGAGAAGAAGATCTCACTACCAAATCCACAGGCTTCCAGAGAAATGTATAAAAAACAGTAAAAAAATTAAATTTGTTCCTTTTTTCTGTCCACGTCCACTGTGTGTTTCATTTCATGTTCTCTAATGACAGTACATCAGCACAACAGAACAGGGGATCCTTGATAGAAGTCTCCTGTGTCTCTCTGACTTGTGGAATGCATCTCAGGTCCTTCCCTCCCAGGGGGCTCTNGAAGTTTTAATAACTTCTATCTGTACCAGTGGAATTGGAGAGAAGAAGATCTCACTACCAAATCCACAGGGTTCCAGAGAAATGTATAAAAAACAGTAAAAAAATTAAATTTGTTCCTTTTTTCTGTCCACATCCACCGTGTGTTTCATTTCATGTTCTCTAATGACAGTACATCAGCACAACAGAACAGGGGATCCTTGATAGAAGTCTCCTGTGTCTCTCTGACTTGTGGAATGCATCTCAGGTCCTTCCCTCCCAGGGGGCTCTCGGGGACCCTTGTGTGGCAGGCTCACTGGGCTCCACATGGGGAGATTCAGTGTCTGAGAGTTAAGTAGGACACAAGTGCGCTGAGGCACTTCATCCCCTGCCTGCTTCCTGCACACTCACTCAGAGTGACAGTGCCCTAATTACAGCCCCTCTCCAGCTGCCACAGCTGCAGAGGCAGAGGCTGGTTATGCAAAGGCTCTCCAGGGGTCAGGAAAGTAGGTTTGGGGTAGCTGAAACCCAACAAAGCAGGTACTGGGCAGCACTGAGCATCTAAGAGTTGGGCAGGTTGTCTGTATTTGTAGTATGGGTTCCCTCCACCACCAGCAAAGAAAAGGAAGCAGAGGTGTCAGCTTTGCTGAACTGCTCCTCTTGCTAATTACAGAAGAAAATTGGTGATTGAAGAAGTGATCGGTTTACAGAAGAAGGTTCTTGCTTTACAGGTGGCTGAAGATAGGTGAAATAAAACCCCAGGTCTTGTCAAGATCATGAACATTTTCCTTCAGAGAGCAAAATTGCTCCAGAGCATTTAGACGATAATCAGGCACTGACCTTTACAGATAGAAATAAAATGACTTTGACTCCTTTGGCCCTTTGTGCTCTTCAGAATAAAAATTCCCCATACTTCACCTGCTTGTCTGCGTAAACAACAATCCCAGAAGTGCCTGGTCATTTATTTGTTTACATCTGTGGAATGGATGCCTTTGCTGTAAGGCTCTACAATTGATAAGGCACACATGAACACTCTGCTAATGTTTAACTCAGGGCAGAGTTTGTTCCTGGGCTTTCTGCAAATGCTTCTGGCTAGAGTGAGTTACAGAACTAGACAGATTTACAGCCACCAGCTGACCACTGGTCTCTCCCTTCGGTCTGGTGATGGATGGCTGGTACAAATGCATGGAGAGACTCATAAGATATATCATACTAACATATATTTTGGCCTGATCATATTTTGGCCTCATCAAGCACACCTTCTTCTGGAAATAATTGTACAAATATTTTGAAGATAAAGCAAGTCCTCCCCCTAAATTAAATTAACAAAAATTCTCCAGTAACCTTTCGGTGCTCTACAAAAATAGTAATAAAAAAGGAATTCCTTCCTGTTTATGAGGTGAGTAGATGTTTACAAAAAGTACCTCGTATGTCAAACCATTAATATCATTACAGTTTGTTAAAGTAAGGATTGTACATCTGTCACCCAGTCACCCCTTAGATTACTAAGTAGATTTGTCCTTAGATTCATCATTTATTTAGTGAAATTCTGAGTAGGCCTGCTGTGATTTCTTTTTGGCATAAGCGTGGTCCGTATCCTCATTTGTACAATAAACCTTTCTTTCAAAACTGCTGCAATTAAAGTGGATTTATCCAGGTGGTGCACATGTAAAATCAGTAAAACAAGTCCCGTGTCCAATTCAAAGGGCCAGCCCAGGACACATCTGGCCAGGCCAGGCTGCAGGAGTCACTCTGACACTCCAGGTGCCTGCAGGTGCCCACCCACCCCGAGATTCGTCACATTTCTCACACCCCACCTTGGCTGGGTGCGGATTTGGTGGAGGATGAGAATATCAGCATCTGGTCTTGCAGGCACTTCTGCAAAGTTATAGTTACACTGACCTCGTTTTAGACCACAGAGGTATCTGCTCCTGTCTGCTGTGCTCACATCACTGCGGATGGATCTTCCATTTTAGTGTGGAAAAAGCCCTGTGTGGTACTCAGATACACAGGGGCAGCAGTTCAACCCCAGCAAACTGCCTTGGTTGACAGTTTGACAGTTGGCAATGGGGACACTGTTCTTTCCTTTTAAGCTAAATTGAAATAAGTTAATTGTTAATCTAAAGCTACAATAAGAGAGTTGCCCCAAGAGAAAGGACAAAACTCTTAAAGGAAATTATTCATAGGCAACTTCCTCAGCCAAAACTCTCTTGGACTGAACAAGGAAAATTTTTATGCAATTTAATATTTTCTAGATTATGAAAAATTTAATTAGGTTCAGAGTTGCATTCTATGTGCAAGACGCAGGGTTTTTCCAGTGAAATGTCCTCCATCAGTCAGTGTTCTAGATGACTAATAATATTTACAAGAGGATTTCTATTGGTTTAAATTCACACTTCCAGCTAATCTATTACAGTTTCAGAGTGTCTGAGCCCTCATTTTATTTTTCAGAGCATTATGGCACTTTTTTCACTTTTTTCAGTGCAGTGAAGCTAAATTAATAAAAAAGTGCCATAGTAATTTAAGGGTTTCTACACAGGGATTTTTTTGCACTACCTGAAAAACCTCAAAATTCTCCAGCTGATGTTGACTAAATGGACTCAAGAAACTGTTATGAATTCTGCAACAGACATGGCCATACAGGGATTTGGAGAAAGTGTAACTGTGTCTATTTGAATTCAAGATTTTTATTATTTCTGAGGCATTTCAGTACCAGGAATGTGCAAGGCAGATGAGAGACTGGGGAAATTGTGTGGGAAGAAGGCTCTTGAGCTTTGCCAAGACCCTTCAGCAGCTACTTCCCTTCCTCCTTCCCTCCCCATCATCTAAACCCCTTGGAATTAGCAGTTCTCACACAGCTCCTACCTGGTGAATTAATGGGATTTTCAGAGAGGATGGAAAATGAAGGGGAGGAAGAGGGAAACCTTTCTGATCCAGCATGAGAAGAGAAATTCCACTTTCTCTATCTTGTAGCATATCTACTTAGAAGTGAGTCTGGTTATGATGCAGCTGCTCTCTTCTTTTAAATATTGCTTTCAACCAGACTAACTACATCTGTGTATGGGTACAGCTCTTCTGGAATGAGAGACTTAATCTTGTTCAACCTAAGCCTCTCTGGTATTGACAAATAAACACATAACTGGTGTAAACTGTATCTCCATATGCTTCATTGACCAGAATAAAAAAAAAAAAACAAACCCACCAGTAGTGGTTTTCTAGTGTAGGCAGAAACTCTTAGAATTCTTTCTGCCACAGCAAAGAATTTCAGGTTTTTCCCAGAACACATTTTATCTTACCTATTTTAAATTTTTCAGCCAAATCTTGATCTGATTTTTCGCTGAGCCCTGCAAACTGTTCAAAATCAGACAGCTGCCTTTCCCAAGAGCTACCCGAGCAATCATTTACCCTGCTGTATCTCCAACACAGAATATCCCTGATACTTGTGCTATTCTGGATTTCTCCCACCATTTCCCCATTGCCAAGAGGGCTTTGAATTCAGATGCTTCCCTCCAGCATGTGCTCCCAAATCTCATTTCCAACCAGAAAATCTACTTCCCAAGAGGAAACAAAGCCATGGAGAGCTGTCCCTTAGGCCTGGAGTGAAGCTCTCAGCTTTTTTAGGAGCAGCATGAGGTTTCCTTAGCCCACATCCTGGCTGCCTGCTTGACATTCCCCACATCCTAATGTAGTGCTGATAGCTGGATACGCAGGGCAAGAGAGGAAACACAAACGAAAAGGCTTTTTCTACCTCAAAATGCAAGGGAGACCAAGGAAGAGCACTTGAGAGTGGTTCATTGAATGAACTGACCTGCCAACAAGAGAGAAAATGGGAGTGGAGTCAAGCACACAATCCCAGCCTTGTGGCTCTCCCTCTGGCAGGGACCTGCAGTCTCCTTCCTGTGCTGACAGTGCTTTTGCAGTTTGTCATGACAGTAGAGTGTTCTCGAGCAGGAGCACAAATTACACACATGCTTCACCCCCGCTGCTCTCACTGCGCAGCAGCACTGAGGAAAGCACACAGGAGGCTCCAATTAATTGCCACGGGACACGAATAAATATTTCAATGGGACTTATTTGCATCCTGCAGCAGGAGAGGAGCACCCTGGTATCTCTGCTGCTCTCTGGCTCTTGGGAGCTGGGACTCTACAGTCGTAGCAGGGCTAATCCTGCTGCCAGTTTTCTCTGGTTTTTGTTGTTTTGTGCTCTGCTTTTACTGAACCTATCAAGGGCTATTAGGAAGAAACTTTCCCTCTGGCCTGTTATTCCATTACCTTTCATTATGAGGGGTTTTTTTCACTTCATCTGACACATTTGATGGCAGGCTCTGTCAGAAATGAGTCTCTGGGCTGGGGGGACTTCAGGGGTTCAGGATGCATTGAGAGCTCAGAGCTGGAGGATGGGGAATGCTGCAGATGCAAAGGTGATAAGCACATTCAGCAGCATGAAATACTATTCCCGCATTTTGCTCCCTCTCACTGCTGCAGCTGACAGGGGGGATCGACATGTCCCTCTGTGATCCCACAGCCTCAGAGGTTTCCAGCCGTTTCCACTTCAGAGGGCTGTGTTCCCAGCTCTCTTTTCATCGATGTCCCAGCATGCAGGCATGTGCTAATCAGTTTTAGCAGGCTCATCATTTGATTGACTTCAAAGCTGGGAACCCAGTGGCTGCCTCTCTTAAAAGATAAGAAAGGCCAGCAGGACAAGGGTTGTTTTTCCTGCCTGTAGTTTATACTTGTCCTCTTTGGGTAGGTCAGAGATGAAAGTTGATCTGTTTCCTGCAACATTTGTTTGATTTCTTTCAGTCACTGTTGGATTAGGTTCTCACATCTTTGTCCAGAAAATGTGTTTTCATCACCTTGTAACAAAACCACCTCCTCTGGAATCACATGTTCAGGCTGAGAAGCATTGCCTTTGCTTTTTGGAGTGCCTAAGGTTAAACAACAGCAGTGATCTGCCATGGAATTCACTCTCTCCAAAGGGGACCAAAACCATAAGGTGTTGTACAAAAAGTATAATCTCCAGAGCAATAGCCACAGTCAAAAAGTGCTTTGCACTAGGCTCTTTCCATGGCAACATCTTGCAGATGGCTGAATTTCAGCAGTTATCTGGGCTGACACATTCATTATTCTGCACTGTAAGAACAGGCTTCTTACTCAAGAAATGGTCATATAGATGAACATAATGTTCATGATGTTCTGAACTCAGAAATGGGAAATTTAAACAACTGTCTTTTTACTCATCATGAACTCAAAGGTATGGGTTTTCCAAGGAGCAGTGATTTCTTTTTATGGCAAATAAATATTCCAGGAATATTTTCATCCCTTCCTCTTTGTGAACTGACCACAGGTATCTCTTATTTATTCATTATTAATGCATTAGGCAAATACCTTTACCCATTTGATGCTGGTGTGCATGCCATTTTGCACATAATTTTTGCAAGCATTTTGCAGAAATCTGAGATATCTGATCAGTGTTGCAGCAATTACTTTGACTGGGGGGGTGCTCTTTTATGCCTCCTGACTGAATGACTGCTGTTACTATCTCAGCCAGCTGGAACTGTGGTCAGCAAAGTGGTGCCTATCCTTTTCTAGCCAATGCACTCCATCCACAGAGCATGCCTTCCAACAACAGCTTCAACTACTCTCAGAAAGGATTCAAGCACCATGGATTTGCCTCACAAGTTTGTTATGCATTGAAGGCCTCTAAGAGATGGATATTGGCCCTGCTCTTGTATGTCTTTTGCTTTTGGGTTTTTCTAAGGGAAGAAACCAACTTAAACTAAAACTTTTTCCAAACAGAATGAAATAAATATAAAACTACAAAAACCTTATTTGCAAAACAGAAGATTTGGTTAGCATGGAGTAATGCTCTTGACACACACTGTGCTGGAAAGGGGAGACCAGTAGGTGACTAAAGGTTAAGCACCAAAGCGGAAAACAATTTCAAATGAGGTTCAGAGTTGCATGAAGAAATATGTAAGAATTTTTAGTGCTAGTGGCTCACATGTGTGGAGCTCAATTTTCTTGGGGCGGGGGGGGAGGGTGGAGGAGGGAGGTCCAAGGAATTACACCACTGTTTTCCTCCTGAAGTGGTGCTAGTGTTTCTAATTCCAAGTCATCCTGAAAAAGAAAAAGCTGTGAAAGGAAGGTACCCCAAAATGTTCCCAAGAATTAAAAAAAATAAAATAAATTCTCTTATCTATTTTCTTTTCTCCCCCGATCCCCTCCCTTCATGCTCTCAGCATTCATGCCTATGTCCCCATTTTTGGGGAACTTGCTTCCTGCCAGGCTGCTCTGTTTAAAGGTTTCTGTAGCTTTACAATTTTAAAAATTTGAGTCATGTGCCTTGCTCAGTGACATCTTTCCTTCCTCCACGCCTCATCTAAAGGTTTCTGGATGTCAATCCAACGGATGTTTCCAATCTAGAGCACAGCACAGGCATTGTGTGAATTACATTTGCCAAACAGCAAAGTTCAAGAGAGCCACGGTGTTTGCTGAATGGATGGAGCTCAGGGTTATTTGACAAGAAACATGTTGATGAAGGAACTGTCCTTTCTGCAGCCTGCTGTTTTGTGTCTGCTCTTGGAGATGAACAGCAGTCCCAGCCCAGACAGGGCCCCTCTGTCCGACCACTGAACCAAGATATGAGCTTGTTTCCATTGCTTTGGCTAGACAAGAAACAGCAGAGTTAATGGGCAGAAGGGGATATTAATTTGCATTTGAATACAGCCCAACACAGTTACTCAATGTTACTGCTGGGTAATGGGAAAATTAAGCTGAAAGGGAGTTAGCATATGGAAAAAAAAATGTAGCTGATGCTGGGAAGAAAGACTGCAGTTGCAGTGAATTAGTGGCCACAGCTGTTAAGCAGGATGCCATGCTGCTGTCAGGGCAGGTAGCACTGCAAAAGTAGATATTCCTTTTTATGTACATTGTGATGCAGTGTGGAGTGACTGGAGAAATAAAATCAACCAACAGGAAAAGAAATGTGTGTATGTGTGTGGAAAGGGATATAGTTGCAATAATAAAAGTTCAGTGATGAAAAACCACAGAGGCAAAGGAATGCAAGGGGAGGGATCCTGCCCTCTTAAAAAAAAGCAATAAAACCCATAAAAAAGTTTCCTTCCATTTGCAGGGGGCCATATTTTCCAGGAGTCTGGCTAATCACAGCAATTCTCCCTAAGTCAGACAGAGCCCAGAGCCAGATCTTTATACACATTTCTGTGTGTTATTATAGTTGAGAGCAATATGTGTCTCAGAGATATTGCTTTATTTATTCCTTCTTTTCTCAGGGTCTAGGTTTCCTTTCCTGGCAAGTGACCTTGTGAGCTACTTGTTGTCCCAGGGAAATCAGGGGATGGACTGGGATAGGAAAGGTTCATGCAAGCAGCTCCCTTTTAGCTCTGGATCTTTCATTTCATTAAGCCCTGGTTTGGTCTGCAACATTCATTGCTGTGATCCCATGGACCCACAGCAGAGTAATGTGGAAAGCCACAATGTCCTCCCTCTATTTTCTTGATTTTCTTTTTTTTTAAGTGAAGAGATAGCACTCCTGAGTAAGCTTTAAACACACACAAAGCCATGACCAGAAATTCTCACCCATTTTCTTACAAGACAACCTCTAGTCAGAGCATTGCTTTTCCAAACTGGCTAAAATTGGTATCATCAATAAGTCAAACTTTTTAATGGTACTGTAACCCTACAGTGTTCAATATAGTACTCACCTAAACCTTTCAGTACCCTTTCAATTTTGTCATTTTTTTGTGTTCCAGAAAAATATACGTATATGGAGACTTTTGAATATTTTATTTCCCAGAGAAATCCCTAAACTAAACTAGGATTTAGTTCCACATCTGCCAGCAGTGCTGGTGTGTGGCTAAACACATTGCATGGCTTTGAACTTGTCAAGCGTGACTGTAAAAGGATATTGCCTGTGCTTCTTATTGGTTATATCAGATGAGTCCCCCTTCAGTCCTTTGCTTGCTTTTCTGATCTCATTAGAAATAATTAAAGTTTTTTTCTGGTTCACATCTAGCAGCTTTGTTTACCTGGGGATTTTTTGGTGCAGGCTTTTTTTATTTTATTTTTTTAACAGATCATTTACTCCTGAAGCCTTGCCACGCTGCCATTCACCCAGCATTATTATTACTGAATTCTTTCTGAGGGTTCACTACCTCCCTCATAAATCATTATGTTTCCATTTAACAAATTTAATAGCAGGATCTGGTTTCAATCCTCCCTACACAGAAAAGCCACTTCAGCTTTTCATTCGGATGAGGAACTTGATGGAATGTGCCTGGTGCTCTGAGCAGCTCCCAGCCCTCAAAGCATCTCCTTGCTGGGGCCAGCTGGGATGCCTGGGGCTGCACATTGCAGCCTTCCTTGCCTCTGCTGCTGAAGAAATACAGGGAAGGAAGAAAGAAGGAAAGAAGAAGGGCAAAGAAATAAGCTGCCTTTTTTTTTTTTTTAATCAGCCTAAATAAAGGAGAAAACATTCAGGTTCTGAGCTGAAAAATCATGAAAATTCTGAAAACATTGAAAATTTATAAGGGGATAGATTTTGCATAATTGCAGTGCATTGATTAAGACATGTTTTTATGCAAAGCCAGCACTGTCATAGTACACTGGACATTTCACCCTGCCCATATAACCCTCAGAGAGAAAGATACACTGACCATCACCATATGGACACAGAGCAGCAACAACTCTCGGGAGCATTTCACATCTTATTCACAAGCTGTAGGTGAGAGAACATGCTACATCGAGGTGAGGAGGAAGAATTCAGCACTGAAGCTTGTCCTTGGTGAAGATCTCCAATCTCAGACACCCAGCCATCATTCATTGCAGGGGATCACCAATCATGCCTTAGCAAAGACTGTAAGTGCAGACTTAGAGGAAATTTTTGAGGAATTGCTGACATAAATAATTTGCTTACCCTACAGTCATATTTTCAGGTGGATTTTCCTTTAAAGGCAGCTGGCATGCACATAGGTTTTGGGTTTGTTCTTGATTTGACCCAGTCTGTGCTTGGCCTTGACTTTAGCTGATCCCAGCACAGAAGCCCCTTGGGAACTCCTGAGGTCCCCAGTGCTGTGCCAGCTGAGCACCTCACCTGCTTTGCCCCCTGGGAGTTAGGGAACTTCATTCTCCCTTTTTGTCCCTATTTCTCCCAGGATCTCATCTTTCTCCTCTCTTACCCTGCCTTTAGCAGCCCAGGTAAGGCTTGATGAGAGTATCCCAGGCCCACTTCAAGGATTTGTGCCCACCTTCACTGTCACCACTGCAGCACGACTCCACAGTGGTGACAGTCTCCCTCTGGCAGTCTTGGCTTGGGCAGAGGGCTGATTCAAATCCATTAAAGCCACCCTAAGATCCTCTTTGATTTCAAAGCACTTTGGATTTAGGCTGCTTTCCCATCCAGCCGGAGTCCCTTCCAAACCAGCTCCAAGGCACATCAGCTGGATGCTGTGCAAAAGGTTTTCTAGTGTCAGTTTGAGCTCTGTGGGTATTAAAGAGCACAACATCCTACTCAGTTTTCAGTCAGTCACATTCTTCCAGTGGTTGTATTTTGAAACAGAGGAGCAGGGAAAGGAGAGATCATCTCTCATGTAAGTGTATGCACTAACATAAGGACACAATAATGACATATTATTAAAACAATCATTGTAATGAAAATTGATTATTTACTTTGTAACCCATTATGCTTTCCCAGAAAGTAGTTTTTGGATATGATTTTCAATTTTCTTTGAACTGGATGCATCCCTGAGAGTAATTATTCTCATAGCTCACAGATGTTGCCACTTTCAAGCCACCTTTCAAGCTGAAGGAAACAGCAGGAAGAAAGAGAGGGATGAAAACTGGTCAAGATTACAGGTCTGGTGCTCATGGGCAGGACCAGAGCTCACCTGCATGTGCAAATATTTGTCTTCCTAAGGACATACTGACATCTCCACCCTGTGCCACTGCAGGTGACATGGAAAAGCAGAAAGTGGGAAGCCCCTGACCTGGTGAGCTTCCTCACTGTACATCAGCATCATGCAGCTGTCCTTTAAGCTCCAGTCTTATCCAGGATTTAAGAGAATTACTGGAGTTATCAAAGAGGAATAACTTCATATACCATACTTAAAACTATTGCTCACATCTTTGGTCTTTATCTCAGAGTCTGGATACAAACAACTGGGAAGCCCATCTGGCTTGGTTGTAGTAGAAACAGATAAATAACTTTCTGAAAGCTCAGCTCTTCTGTAAACAGCACAAAGACTTGATCCCAAGAAAGTTGTCTCATGCCCTAACAGGTAGGCAGCTCAGTAATCACAGCCCAGGTGACACTGCTGTGCCAGGCAAACCAGGTCTTCAGAAACTCTTTGCTAAGTGCCCTAGAGAAGAACAAAAGAATGGAGGATTTCAGGAAGAAAATGCACCTTGCAAGACCCTCCTGTGTCCAGGGAATCTGCATCTGTGTCTTTCCATGACTGCAGGCTGAAACAAGAGAACTGTTAAAATTACAAATTCTGTTTCAGTGCACACACATCTCACATGCAGCCCCCAGGGTGGTTGGCCTTGTGACATGGAAGCAGTTAACCAGAAGAGCTGTCCCTCATCAGCATCAGATTCCTGCCAGCAGGTAACAGATGTCTTTTGCCACCAGGAAGGGCAGGGTGAGCACTGCCATTATTCCCAGCTCCAGACCAGGTTATCACCTGCCTGTCTTCTTCTTCCTAGGGCAGCTTACACAGGCACTGTCAGGAGGTGTGATTCAAGCCTGCGTGGATGCCCACAGCCAGATGAGGCCCTGCATGAACTCATCAGATGGCAGAGCTCAGAGCTGCTCCCTCCTGCTGCCTCAAATCCTGGCTCACTCTGGAAGCCAGCACCCGCTGTCGGGCTTTGTGTGCAAAGCCTGATTCGCCTGCTTCATCCCCCAGCAATCAACAGCTGTGTTCAATCAGATCTGACTGCGAAGTGAACTCTTGAGTACACAAATGCTAGCGATGATCTGTGCAATTTCATCATCCAGTAATTGGCAGCCATACTGCCTGAGGGGCTCTGAGCTCCTGACCAGCACTCTCCTGAGCTCCACTCCCCAAAGTGACACGTGCACATGCAAGAAACAAAAAACTCTCCAAAGTGTCACAGGTTAAGCCCAGCCAGCAGCTCACTCACTCCCTCCAGGTGGGATGTCAGAGAGAATCGGAAGAGTGAGAAAACTTGTGGGTTGAGATAAAGACAGTTTAATAGGTAAAACATAAGCTGCACATGCAGGCAGAGCAAAACAAGGAATTTATTCACCTCTTTCCTTGGGCAGGCAGGTGTCAGCCATCCCAGGACAGCAGGGCTCCATCACACCTTGCTTTGAACATCTCCCCCCTTCTTCCTCTTCCTCAGTGCTATGTCCTGAGCATGTTGCCATATGCTATGGGATATCCCCTGGGTCACCTGGGGTCAGGTGTCCCTAAGTGCCTCTTGTGTCACCTCCCAACTCCTGGTGCACCCCCAGCCTCCTCGCTGGTGGGGTTGAGGAATGGACAAGGCCTTGGCTCTGTGTAAGCTCTTCTCTGCAGTCAAAAAACCATCACTGTTTTGGTCGTGCATCTAAAATACAGCTATACACTAGCTACTATGGAGAAAATCTGCTTTACCCCAACCAAATCCCACACCCTCATGTACAAGAATTGGGCATCAAAAACTGGTCAAGGCTGACACAAATGAGAAAGATTCTCTGTCACTAGGTTATTCCAATTCCAAAGAGCTTTGCAGAGATGACAAGTCAGCTGTCACTGACCATTTTTCACAGGCCATGCTGGGGCCTTAAGTCCCCACTGTCCTGGTTAGCAAAGCCCCAGCCATTCTTAGAGTGTGGCAATGAAAGAGGAGGCCAATTGACACCTAGATTCTGAATTTTCATGTAAATTCAAGGAAAATCCCAAGTCACAGAAAAGCTTTAAGGTTAGGCTGACAATATACTAAAAATTTTAATGGAATTATTTAAAATGGTGAGCAATTTATGAGATAAAACAAGAAGGGGAGAATTTTTTCCATGAAGGTTGCCCCAGCTGTGGTCTGCTCATGGCCCTGTCACTGGATTTTTCACTTACACCTTCCCTTCTCACTGCAGCTGTATCCAGGTTTCCATGAGCTCAGCAGAGCCTTTGGCACAGCTGCTGCCCTTGCTGCTCTGACAGGTGACCCAGCTTTTATTTTTTATAGCATCAAGATGACCCTGAAAGTGGCCTGTGGTCAATTCATGGCTTTGTGAAGCCTTTCCAAAGTGCTTGCAGCCAAATGAATCTCAGCTCCCTGGTGTGCCTACAGCCTTGCTTGAGATTGCAAGCCCCCCCTAATTCTGACTGCACAGAACTGTGTACCTGAGCCCTGGCAGGACTTGGAGACAGGCTGGTGATAAAATCTGCTCTTGTACTGACATGCTTTTTCTCTTCTTCCTGGTGGTAAAAGTAATTACATTTGGTCCTCTCCTCTGTATGTCTCTCTGCAATCTGTTGCTGAGAGACAGGATGGGTGGGAACATTTCAAAGGGCTGCTCTTCTTCACTTGCTTTCACTTGCAGTGTAAAGAGTTCTGCAAATCCTGCCATAAGCAGAGCTTTTGCACCACAGCTCTTCCTGTGCTTCCTACTGGAAGGCAGAAGCAGCAAGTGTTGAAGTCAGGTGCACTCTCCCACCAGGGTTTGAGCCAGCCCTGGCTCGAGGTCTGTTAGACCTGTTACTGTGAGACTCACTACCCTTAAAAATTCAAGCCCATATTAAAAATAGAGGTCCTTTTAGACTCTATGGTGCTCATGCTTTTGATGTGTGGAACATGTCCTCATGTGAACCCAGTGGTTATTCAAACCTGCAAAGTTTTGTTCATTGTGTTCGTCCGAGAGAGCTACAAGAGCCTGTCCCTGGATCCTGCCTGCACGGCTTGCTGCCCTTCCTGAGAGCTCATTAGGCAGTGGAATTGCACACAGGACCTGAGCAAAAGCCTAGTGGAGCCAGTGAATGATTTTCTATTGATCCAAGCACTTGAACTGCAGCAGCAGAGGCAAAGGAAATTGGGCAAAGCTTCTGCTTTCAACCCATCAGAACAATATTTGAATTTCCCTACGTCGCCTCTTTTATTTTCTTTTGTCTTTTTTTGGATTCTGAACTATTTGGTTCAGACAGATTTCCCCTCTATATATCTCCTTGTATTTCTAAATACAGTTACTAGTGGGGGGGAGATGAGCAAAAGGCAGAAATCAAGGCAAAACTACAGTAAATGGAGCTTTGTTTAACACACCAACAGGGGAGAGACGTGAACCACAAACTACTGTAAGAATAATTACAATATTAAAAGAGTAACAACAAAAAAATCATAATATATCATGGCTTTGCTATTAAATAGCATTCTTTATCTGATGAGTTCCTTGTACTTTGAGTTAATTAAGTCTTCCTCACTCACATGTTATGCAAAAGGCAGAAATCTTCAGCAAGACTGTCAAATGGCTACATTAGCTGGGAGTGCAAAGCACACTTCCCCAGGAAATGAGCACTTTTCTTTGAAAAAATCATGTTTGCTACATCTGCTCTGGCAAAGTTCCTCCCTATTCAAACAGAAGAACAGCTGAGGAAATGAAAGCTTAATTTACCTGAGTTAAGACAAGGAAATTTAGAGCAAAAGAATCTGAATTTCTTAAAAAGCAGAAGTTAAAATCTGGGGAGAAAACCACAGCTGGGAAACAAAGAAAAGCAAATGTTACATGGATGCTGCATTAACTGCATGCTTGCTTTCTTGCCTCCTGTTTGCCTGCTGTTGTCCTTGCTTGATTTGTTGAACCAGTGACAAGAGACTCTTCACCCTGGAAAAAAACTTGTTCTAAAAGAGGAATAAAAAGTGTTTGTGTCTCTTATGGACAACTTAAACTGGGAACACCAGCAATAGACAGGGAAATGAATGCTTTTCTAGGTGTATGCCAGCTGTCGAGCTTACACTAAACAATATTCTTAATTAGTGGTAATGGGTTGGCAAACTCCTGAAAGTGCATAACCAATTAGGTTTTCTTTATAATTATGATCACTTAAAGACAATAGCATATTACAAAAGATGACTAACAAGGACAAAGCAAATGTCAATTAGAAAATATGGCTCTAATCAACTCAGCTTGCATTAAAGCACGAATCACTGTAAGTGCATTTTTTGTTCAAACAGAAAAACAGAGCTAGGAAAAGGCAGACAGTTGTGCTGGGAAAAGGAAAAACAGAGCTATTCTGCTTCCCATGCTGAAAGGAGAGCACAGAAACTAATGAGGAATTGCTGTGACATATCACACAAAGGGAGTATCCCCATGGTGCTGTCCTTGGTGAGCAGAATCCACCTGTGCCTGCAGAGCAGCCCTGTGCTGGGGAAGGGATGTGCTCTGTGCATCTCTGTCACCACTGGAGAGCACTTGCAGTGACACCCAGCTGCTTTGATGAGGGTGGGTAGTGCCACTTTCATGCAGATGAGGATGTACCATTTAAATGTCAGGTGTCTGTTTCAGACCTTGTCAGCTATCCTAGGCACCCACACAAGGCTGGCAGACAGGACAGAGGGCCCAGGAAATGCTGCACCCTCCCAGAGGGGCAGCAGGGAGGTGGATGAGTTATGTGGGGGGAGCCAAACTGCATCAGAGGCCTGTGTTTAGGCATCTGAGCCAAGTAAGGAGAGATTTCAGGCCCTATAAATCTTGTGCTGTCCTTCCAGTGTCACATCTTGCCTGGCTCAGTATGGACCTTCCCACCAGAGGTTCTCTGAAAGTTGCTAAACATGGAAGTATAAGGCAAGAACACAGCTCTGAGCTCAAAACTATATTCAAAAATGTACTGGCATTTGAAATGGAATTACTTCCTTGGTGGAGGGTGTACACTTCAGATGAGGAAGCAAGTGGGTACATTTGAGGGAGGTTGTGACATGGAGGAGGGCTTCCAAAAAATTACATCTCTGAACTCTCCAAACGTGAGCTTCTCTGTGATTGGTGACACTGAAGGGAACAGAGGTTCTCAGGTTTCAGGAGGAACTTCCATGAAAAAAGTCCTTTTGTGGTGTTCCTTCAGCTTCTCTTACATTGTTGGCACTCATGGAGGTTGGAAATTTTTAGATTGTTTTTGTGGGGTACTTTTGGGGGAAATAAATAAATAAATA
>VZTN01006503.1:9119-43709 GCA_013400515.1 Erpornis zantholeuca
CACCCGGAGGAGCGGGTTTGGTCCCTGCAGGGCAGTGGCGGCGCCGGGGGCAGCTGACGCGGACAGGGCCGGCGGGCACACCCCCCTCCACACCCCTGCACCCTGCGGGCAGAAGCGGGGGGCTCCCGCTGCCCACAAAAGAACGGCAGCGCCGAGGTGGCCGGCGCTCGCTGGGCTGCGACCCGGGGCTCTGAGCGGACAGCACCCGAGTTCTGCTGCCTCGCCCACCCCGTGTCTCTGGCTAGAAGGCTAATTCTGACAGTTCTGGTTTTCCAGCTGTTTTCCTGCTCCTGCGTGCCGCTCGCCCAGTTGCAGGGATCCTAGCGCTCGATCTAAAGCTGGGCAATACAAAGAGCTTCCCGAGCGTGTGCCGCAGACTGTGTAAGGATGACAACAAAGGATCTGAGCCCCCCTCCCCGTTAAAATTACTTACCATGCACTCGTCGTTCCAGACGGGCTGAAAGAAGTGTGTTAAAAGCACAATGGAGTATATGGCACGTGGCAATTAAATGCTCATACAATTTCTATACCTCAGCAAATACAAAGCAATATTCTGAGATAATTTAATAGCCTACTTAATGTGTGCCTTGAAAGGCTAATAGCGATTTGTATCACGTGGTCCTATTGTGCTTTTTCTTTCAGTTCCCCCTGAGGTGGGTTCCGTTCGTGATGGTGCGATGGATGGCACAGGCTTACACACAAAGGAAGAAAAAAGGCTTCCCAGGAACGTGTACCAGCTGCAGTGTGAACGGATTCCTTATTCTTCATTTGGAATCATGCCACTTTACTAAATGAAAAATTCAAAATCTTTCTGAATTAACTTAGATCTCAGCTTCGCTGATCTTTCGAACATGGTTCCTTTAGTATATGTTCTTTCCTTGCTTGAATTTTCCAGCAAAGACTGGGTACGCCCAAACAAACAAACAAAAAATACAAAAGAAAACATTATTTGCACAGTATTACTGACGAGGAACAAATTAAAAAAAAAAAAGTAAATTAGGTGTCCTAGCAACAAAATGCCACACCCATATTACTACCAAACTAAACCAAATCTACAGTCTGACATTTTAAAGGGTTTTCCATTTCTCCTCCACATTACATGTCATGGAAAATGTGAAATGATTTGTTAATAGGTACAGGTAATGTGTATTCCTGTGTTTACAAAACAATGTTCTCTACCTTTAGTCAAAAAGGAATGTATGCCATTTATGTCAAAAGAAAACACCATCCATCATAGGGAATGAAAAATGTCTGCATTATCTGTTGTTTCATATTTGAAACAAGCCATATGTTTCTGTTAAAGTTCTCACTCTGCCATTTCACTGCAAGAAAATCATGTTATAGAGGAAAGCAGCAAATTAAGATGAGAAGAATTAATTAAAGAGCAAAGATTTTTATAGGAATAGAAATTTGAGTTAATTTCTTAAAAATATGTTCCAAAGTCAGTAAAATAAAGTACCTCCTCAAAGCCTGTACAAATAGAAGTTTTTTTCCAGCAACTACAAAGGCTCAGAGACCCCTGAGGGAAAAAGAAATCACCTTTTCTGTGTCGGTGACATTCTTCTTGAGTGTTGTAGGCCACTGTTGTAGAACTAGCTATCAGATGTCAGTAAAATTTCACACACACGACCCTTTGATAACAATTTATCAGTAAATATCCCATTTAGAAGATAATTACAAACTTCCGAAATCCTATAATTAAATGGGTTCTTGAGTTAATGCTAAGAATTGATGGGCCTAATTTTCCTTTTACTTACAAACTTATATCCATGTAATTCTAGTAGATTTTAGCTTAACACCTCATTAATGACTATGAAAGTCATGAAAACCATACCAACAAACTATAATAGAATACTGTGGACATTACCATTCAATAGAATATCCATATCCATTCAATAGAATTTCCATATCTTCTCAACATTGGAAGAACAGGACTTTCTCTCCTAGGGGATGAAACCCAAACCCATACAGTATAATTTCCTACTTCAGCTATTTTAATTCCTACTTTATCATTCATGCAGGGCAAGCTGACTGGAATTCACAACTTGGTTAGCCAATTAAACTTTCAGTTACAGAAAGGCATTGATCTTGTTTGCTTAATTCTCAGAATTTACTAATAATGTTCACTTGCCTAAGAATGTAAGAAAGTGCTCTAACACTCACTGAATTGACATAAGTCAAATATGTAAGCTGCTTTCTACAGCATATGCAAAGTGAGCAAGGTAAGAAATACAGATTTTTTGGAGAATCAGATATTCTCCAAAACAGCAACAACCTGGTGTTTTGGCATAGTCTTATTTTTATTTAGAATCAAATTTATTATTGAAAATGTTCATACAAAATGGCGCTGAACCAGCTTCAAATATGAAACCTAATTTTTAGTTGTGTTTGTCTGTAGACAAGAACAAAGGCTTCTTCATCTACAGCATTTTCTCTAACAATGAAACTCCACATTCTTCCTACCTCTTCTGTTTCTTTTATTCACTGTTCAGAGAATGTATGCCTAGTGACTTCCATTGTGGTGCTTTAGTGGACTGTGAAGCCAAAAGATGAAGCCTAAAGACCATGTATGATAATCACAAATTTCTAGTTAGGAAATTCAAATTCTGTCACATTCTGCTGAAGCCAGAATCAGCCAGAGGGCTGTCAGATCAACACATGCTGCTGGTAAATCACATATGCAAATAATATGCAAAAATTGAAAAAATATCACAGGCATAAGATGATGATAGAACCTCTTCCAACAGGTAAGGAGCACAGATATTGTGTATTCTCTGGTGTCATAACTTCAGCAATACCTCTAAATAACAATACTATGCCACTCTAATTTATTTTCTTCAACAGAAATACATGATAGAATGAAAGACTCCTATATGGATCCCATAAGATTCCCTGATTCACCTTGTAAGAAAAAATATCTGATATGGCAGTCAGATGTTTTCCTAGCACCAGTACAATGACCATGACCATGCCACTTTCTGGTTTTTAATTTTAAACTTTTTATTTTGTTTTTTTTTTAGTTTTAAATATCTGTATTTGGTCAACATAATTTGTAAAGGAGTAGTCCTCCTGTTAATGGATATGTACTTTCTGATATGTATGTGTAGCACAGTGATAGAAGACTCTTGGTCAGGCACAAGAAATATGACACCGATTATATGGATTATTATGATTAGATTTGTTGCTAATACAGCATCTAAATGTTTTCAATTGCAATATATAATATAAGCAGGTATAAAAGGTGATAATATAAGCAGGTTTGGCTACAAACGAACAGGTTTACAGTCTTTTGCCTTGCAGAATTCATAATTATAAAGCACCTGTGTAGCTACTTTAGGATTTTGTCTTTGTGTTTTACCAGATCTTAGCACCTTTACTCACCCATCCAAAAGTGAGTGTTCCCTGTCTTAGGGCTGGACATACCCTGCAGGTGTCCCTGTGGGGCTGGGGATTCACCAGGAAGCTGCAACCTCAGGATACCAGTTTACTGAGCTTGCCCAGTCTTCAGCAGCATTTTATAGATTTTGCAGGTTGATGTTTACCAAAGTCAATAGCAATCACCACAACTCCCCCATCTCTGGAATGCACTGATTATGTGAGCATTCAAAGCATTCCTCCTGCAATTCCCACCTAGTGTTCTCACCTTAAGGCAAATCATATTGCTCATCAGAGACAATGGCAAGGGAGAGGGGGTGTTTGCTAAGACCTGACTATCTTTCCCCACCATACCTGGCAGGATAACACTTTCTGTTATAGAGAACATTAAAGGGATCAAGTGTGAAAATAAGAGACACCTCTATCTGAGAGATGACTATGGTGAAAGTTTTATTTGACCAGGACATGCACCTGCTTCCACTGAACCTAGTGGGAGTTCTGAAGCAGATGATGCTCTCAGTATAGAAATACCTCAGTATACACCTGTCATAGTGCACAGTAACTAAACAGATTTACCTCCACCTCAGTGTGAGATTGGATGAAGAATATGAAGTTCACTTCATGACTATCTTACCTCTGCCTTTGTCGCAGTCTGTTGTGCCAGCTCTGTCCCCTACCATCTGCTCTTCATCTCCACTGTGCCTTGGCACTGCAGTTTCCCAGAGTGCAGCTCAGTTGGCTTGCTTGCAGCAGGCAGGTGATTCAGGTAAAACATGTAAAGTTCCCGATTTCACAGACCCATTGTAGGTACTGCTGAGGGAGGATTACCTAATTATGTTAATTGGCTGTTAGCAAGTGGAAGTCAACTCAAATTTCAGGTAGAACTTGGTCTATTGTATTCAGGTAGTCTGACTGCATGTTATAAACCCTTTCACCCCAGGGATATTTAGGTGTATTATTTATGTTAGGACCAGCTTGTGTTTTACAAAGAGAAAAATGTTGTTTCCTTCAAAGCAGAGTGGAACAGATGCTATTACAGAACAAATAGTGGGGCTTGGTGGTTAAAAAGTAGGTGAACTAGAGATGTAAGGAAAACATGCTTTAAAAAGCATAGATGTTTTTGTTGTTGTTTTTTTTCTGGGTTTTTTGCATCTGTTTTCTTTTGGAAATCACTGCTGAAGCATAGCAGTATGAAAAATTATTAAATGAGGCAACTGGTGAATATTTTAGAATTGAGTTCCTACGAAACAGCTAAAATTTCTACTCTCTTATATGTATTTCTAAATGAAAGAAAGTATCAAAGCCTATGAAAAAACAGGCTCTGAGGATGAAAATTAAATGTTCCCATTTAAGAAGAAACAATTAGAAAAAAATGTAATTTTTAGCCCCTATCTGCATCTGTGAAGTTAGACAAATCTATATTAACCACTGCAACCAGTGTCCCACCAAATATTGGTAGAGCAAGCATTTTTTTCTAAATTAAAGTAAATGCTGCTGAGTTTTGTTGTAAAAGGTGACAGAAGAAATCAGACACTAAAGCCTTCCATGTATATGATCCAGGTATTCACGTAATACATGAGTAATTGTGGGTTTGCTAGCATGCTTCAGTCAGACACAGTCAAGTCAAACACACAAAAGTGTTTTTCTTGTTTCCAAAATCAAACATTTGCCATCTTGCTGAAAAGAAAGTAAACCCATACAAACATGTTAAAGCACAGACCGACCTCTTGTGCTACTACAGTAACACAGACCTCCTGGAGATGTGTGTCTTTGTTTTCTGAATGCTGGAATTGTACAGCTTGTAGTTTGACTAATTGTCAAACATGCCTTTTTGGAGGCATATTTGAGTCTATTCCTTATCATTTAATTAATTAAGACAAATACTGTGGTATGTGTTTGTTGCTTTGTTGAAAATACTGTAGCTAGGAAGAGGCAAGACTCTTTAGCTAAGACATTTTGTGAGATGAATAATTTAATCTGCAGGCATAATATATCAAGGAAGGTAATTTAAGTAAGATTGCAACTAATACAGCTAATTAGTTAAGTGATCCAGAAGCTTCAAACTGGCACTTGATATTTGAGATATCAGTTATTTGTATCTGATATATGTAGAACTATTATAATACATATTTCTTTATAATTGGTCACAATTGTCCAAGTTCACATGAAGGTTTAGAATAGGAATATCTTCAGTCTATTGCATAAGGTATAAAAGCTAGTTATTTTCCTACTATTCTGCTATTTCATATGTGAAATGTTATTAATGAAAATCCATATACAACATGGAAGAAATTAATAATTTAATAGAATGTCCACATTTCAGCACAGTACCAACCCCAGTGAGAATACCAGTTTCTCTTCAAATTTCTCCAGACTGTTTACCTGACAGATCAGCATTCCCATTGTTTTTTTTAGGAATTCCAGATTTTCTGACAGTATCTGAGATTAAGTGCTCCAGGCAACAATTACAGAATCTGAAGAAGCTACAGCTTCCTAAAACTGTGACTATTTTAATATCTATTGGTGCTATAATGGAGAATATGTGCTTTTTTCATATTTCAGCAAGTCTCAAAATATATTAAAAATGTAATTATTTAATAAGAATTACCTCTAAGTTGTTGTACCACAGTGGGGCTCATGCCTTTTTGAGTATTATTTATGGGAAAGAAAACAGCTGTCATGTCAGGTAATCCCATAAGTACTGGTAAGAACAAAGAATTTCCTAGACTTAACTTTAATACTCATAGGAAAATCTTCTGCCACCTCAGATAAAGAGTTCTACAGACACAGCAGAGTTGGGAAAAGTGCTTAGGACTTCCAAAGACCTTGCCAACACCTTGGGAAAAGGATTTATTTCAGCTTGGAGAAGAAAAGGCTTTGGGATGATCTTATTGCAGCTTCTCAGTATCTGAAGGGAGCCTACAAGAGAGACAGAAAGGGACTTTTTACAAGAGCATGTAGTGGCAAGACAGGGAGGCATGCCTTCAAACTGAAAGACAGCAGGGTTGGAATAGATATTAGGAAAAAATTCTTTAGTGTGAGGGTGGTGAGGCACTGGAACAGGTTGCCCACAGAAGTTGTAGATGCCCCATCCATGGAAGTGTTAAAGGCCAGGTTAGATGGGGCTCTGAACCACTTGGTCTAGTAAAAGGTGTCCCTGCCCTTGGCAGTGGGCTTGGAACTAGGTGATCTCTGAGGTCCCCTCCAACTCAGGCCATGGTATGATTCTGTGGTTCTGTGATTCTATGGTTACTGAACTGCTGTGAAAATATGCTGTGTGCGCTGCAAATCCAGCCAGACCTAACCCACGGGGCGTGCATCAGGAGGTGGGAATGCGGTATGGTCACTTTCCTATGGAGCCACATGCTCCTCCTACTTTACCCGATGTTGTGCATCGGCTCCTGGTTGGGTGCTGCAGATGTAACCTTGAAGAATTTGCATCAGATCCAATCGTTTACCTGTTGAGAGATATTTATTGCTTTTCTTGTTAGCTCTTTTGTCAAGACAGGGCTGACTGCTGCCAGGTCTCATGCCAGCAGGTGTTCGAGGCCAGGGTGGATGGGGCTTTGAGCAGCCTAGTCTAGTGGAAGGTGTCCCTGCCCATAATGGAGGGGATGGAACTGGAGGACATTTAAAAATTCTCTTTCAACCCAAACCATTTGGTGATTTCAAAGCCCTAAGCCCTGGTGCTGGCCAGCCCACGTTCCTGGCTCCTGCTCCCTCGGCATGACTCCAGCTTTTGTTGTCACCAAACTTGAATATTCTTTAAAGGGCAAATTGTTTTCTACCTGCTGCTATAAACTCGACGATTTAAAAACTACTGTGAGTTGAGCACAAGCGGTTTGTAGCCCACCGCTTGCTGCAGCGACTTGAAGCCTTGCCGTAAAATCCTTTCGGGGGGACACACCTTTGCGGGCAATAGCTGGGACCAAAATTAAGGGATATTTTATCATCTGCTGCCATCTTCTGGAGACTGGCTCAGCTACAAAAGGAGTGGTGAGTAAAAGGGCTGTGAAACAAAGGCGGCCGCGCCTCTCGGCGGGTCTCGCCTGAGGCGGCCCGAGGGCGAAGGCAGGGCCTGTTCTGCGGCCGCCCCAGCCCCGGGACTGTCGGACACCCGCGACTGGTTTTAAATTCAGAGGCTCTAAAGAACCCCATGATTTGTGGTCAGTGCACGTTCCTCGTAGTCTATGAGGTGAAAACACACCCTCTGTTATAAATGATTTCAGGCTAAGTCAGCCGAAATAGCTTTCAATCAAAGTTTTATTATGTGTTCGTGATAAAACACAAGCAAGCAAACAGCATTGGGTGATCAGGCCAAGCTGGGTGCGTGGGGAGTCCCCGCTCCAACCAACATGCACACCAAATGCAATTCCAGCTAGGTTTTTATGGATCTTATTTTGGCTGACTTGACATGTTCCATTGCGCCTGTGCAGGTTCCATTCTCGCTGACATGCCAGATCTTTGGGTCTTCATCAGGTGGTCTTTGCTGACATATCAAGTCTTGGGTCTCTGTCTGGTGGTCCTTGCTGAGACATCAGGCCTTGGGTCTCTGTCTGGAGGTCTTTGCTGACTGATCCCTCCTTGTCTTCGCTGGTTCCTCTCTTTTCCGCATGTACGCACCTTAAGCAAGCATTTTCTAATATTCTAGTTTCCTTATTCCATATGTTAAGTTTCTATTTTCACCAACATCTCTAACCACAAAGTCTCTAAATTCTACTGCGTCAACTAAAACTTCCAACTAGGGCCTCTCTTGCCATGCCTTATTTGGCCTCTCAAGTCTTACACAATATTGCAGAAATTTTTGCAACCAACATAATTTCTTTTATTCTCTTATCCCATTTGACACGAATCACTTATATATATATTACAATTGATGGAGTTTGATGGGCTCATGGAAAGGTGTGGGCTGCTTCTGCAGGGCAGTCTAACCGGGCAAAGAGGTGACACACGGGGCCTGTCTTCTGGGCTGGAGCAGGGGAAGAGGACAAACCAGAGAATCCCTCTGCAAGAGGGACAGCGGCGAGGCCAAGTGCCTTTCCACTGCCTGCCTGCTGCTGCAGCACATGGGGGAATTGTTACAAAAATCCCCTTCCTTAACAATTGTATGTCAGTCTTTCTAGTGTAAAATTTAGTTAATATATATGTTAGTGCATGTGTACATTATATACTGTAATGTAATAGAATAGTGGTATTTTACTGGATGCTGTAGTATTATTTGTGCTTCAGTAAAACAAACAAAAGCACTACCTGGCCCTAGAAGTAAATGCCTTTGCTTCTTGGAAGCTTAGAACTGTCTCTGGGGGATAAAGGATATGCCTGGACAACCAAGATAATCATCAGCATCCCAGGCTCTCTGATATGTCTTTGACACCCTCTCAATGTCATCTTGTATCATAGGTAACTGGCAAGACTGGCTCCGGGGACATCTGGATCAGTAGACAAGCAGCAAGGATCCCGCGAAAATGTAGCTGCTTTGCAAGGTTTTACTATGATTGCTAATCAGCAGCGTGGGTGTCAGTGATTAGTCAAATTGTGTTGTACCTGAATGTATGAAGGCTGAAAGCACCTGTGTAAAGCCACATTAATTGTGCCCCATTTTGGCTGTACACCTCATGTTCGTGAATAAATATTTACCCTTGAAATTCTATATTTTGTGTCCTAACTTCTCTCCTCTGATGACATGGGCCGGTTGTGTATTTTTATGACAAAGGTGAGGGGAGTTGTGACACAGCTGCTGTGACCCCCACATGCCTGAGCAGCAGTGGAAATGGCAGATCCATGATTTTTGTATTGTTTATCCTCGTGATGGGATTATAGCTAGGGTAAACAAAATAAAGCACTTAGTGGACCATTTGCACAGGTGAAGTCTGGGAGGTTTGCTTTAGGGGAGGAAAAAGCCAGCTAATCGTTTGGGAAACTGCTGCTTTCACTGGCTCCAGGGAAAGGACCTTGGGTAATTTTCCAGCTCACTTTACTCGTCCTTTTGAGGCGTTTAAGTTGCAACAGTCCTGTAGAAGGGTGGCTGATTTGCAGCTGGGTTGTCATGAACAGGGGTTGCACCTCTGACGCCAAGATAGAAAAAAAGAGTTCCTGATGTAGAGCAATAGGCAATACTGCTTAGCTAGTAAACTTCAGTTCCCTTTAGAGCTGAAGGGAAAGAACAAAACAGTGCCAGAAATTGATTTTTATTTGCTGAAGGAGAAACCTCAATCATACTGTTCCAGAATATTGCATGATCTCATGTTCACTGTATGTTTCAAGAAATGGTAGAATTTAAGGTCTCCATGAGCTCTTCAACTGCTGTGGAGCTGGGAGTGATGCATGGTACTTCATGTTCCTGTAGTCCCACAAGTTTAACTCTGTAAAGACAGGCATTGTATTGCTGGAACATTTACAAACCTGAGGAGACCTCATGGCACTAACAATTGATTTAAAAATTGTGGTGACTTTCATCACTGGTCTATTTGACGTGCTCCAGGTATTGTGAATTAAGTCTTTTATCCCCCAGTAGGGGAAAGACAACGATTGAGGGATGTATGTATCTGCTACTTCAAGAACATTAACAGGTTGTTTCCATGCTCTTGAGGGTTTATCACTGGGCTTTTAATGCTTGGTCTAAATTTGCTGACCTGGCTTAACAGTGTGAAAATTCAGTGTCATGATTTTTAACTTGGCTTTATGTCATTTGGGGGAAAAAAGAAAAGAAAAAAAAAGACAAAAAGAAAAAAAAAGACAAAAAGAAAAAAAAGACAAAAAGAAAAAAAGACTTGTGGGTGAAGTGAAAGAAAGAGGAGGAACAGATGGTATCAGGTATTGCTTTGGTGGGACCCTATTTTAAGACCTCTCCTCATGTCATGCATGAGTTGCAAAAGAGTGAGTAGAGACTGGAAAGTGAATCAGCTTACCCTAAAGTAAACACATACTGGATAGTCACCTGGATTGGGCCATAATTTTGATCTACATTAACTACATTTATATGCAGATAGATACATTTAGATTATGGTACTGGGGTGTGTTGATCTTTGGCTAAAGTGTTTCCTAAGTTGTTGATAGGACAGTTGGGGAAAGTAGCTTCTTGGTGTTCCTTTTGCTGTTACTCCAGTGCCTATTTTCTGTTCTGAATCTGCATGTTTGTTGGCAATTATTACAAAGTAAGGGATCTTATTTTGAATAGTGGTTTTTGGGTTTTTTTTTGAAGTAAAAGTTGGTTGCTATTTAAAACTCAGGAACATTGCCAGAAGGTAAACCTGAAAGGCCTGAATCTCATTCTGAAACCTATTCTGTCACTTTTGAGTTTTTTGCCTTTTTGAAACTTACTTCATGAACATATTCAGCAGGTAGATTTTGTAGAGTTCTTAAAAAAGGCATGAAAAATCCAAGTTTCACTGCATAAGACAAAGGTTTCATTCACTTCAACAGGCTGCTTGTGTCACTGGCTGAGAAAGTGTGCTGAGATTTAGGACTTCCAATCTGATTTTTGGCACTAGGAGAATGATGTCATTTCCTGAGCTGTGTGACCATGCTGGAAAATTACAAAACATGGGCTTTTTGAACAACCAACTTTATTTAAAAGCCCAAGAAATGACACATCATTGTGAAAGTCAACTGAAATAAATTGAAAATTACTTCACAACAGTAAAGAGGAGCTCTGAAAAGGTGTGCTTTTCACAATTATGGAATTTTTGAACTTATTGCCATAATAAGATTTACAAAATAAAATGTACGATTTCTTTGTAACCATGAAACAAAGCGAACCAGAATAAGGTGTTTCGATATCCCATTTTTATTGACAAAATCTCCTTTGAAATGGTATTGCTGTGGAAGAAAACCTAGATACTGTCCTTACAGGACTCATTCTTGAACTTATTTAAAAGGGATAACTGGGGAGTGTTTGGGGGAAAACATTAATGGAAAATTCTGGATGTCATTTTAGAGGCCATAATTTGTACTGTTTCTCAGGATGGAGTTCATGAAGCTGAATATTCTGAGACTGAGGTCATGCAGAACTGGAGAAGCTTAGCAGGAGATTCAATTCATATTAGCTATTCCTCCTCTGGGGGTGGGAGATTCTGTTTTACATTTCTTAAAAATGATGCATTGAAACTTTAATGTAACTTAATTTGGCTGCATGATAAGATAAAAGATTCATGTATTGCACTTTTGAGTTTGAAGTATGAATTAACGTTTTAACACTTGAGGCTACTGCTAACTTGTAGAATAATTTTTAGCTGTTTAAAAAATAATAGTTTGCCTTGTCTTATTTTGGTTAGAGTTTTTTCTTTCCTTAATCTACAGCCAATGTGAAAATAAATAAGCCTCAGTTTATTCTTTTCCATTCAACTTGGTTGCATTGTATGGTTTTTCTTACCTCCACGTGAAGAACCATTCAAGAAGAGTCATATGAGGGTATATGCAGTTTCTGATCCCCAAAGCAGTCAGCTGATCAATATTTGTGAAGAACACTTTGCTTCTCTATCATGAGTGATTTCTAGCTATTAGATTTTCTGTGTGGGCTGTATTCAGACTGCTGCCTACTTTGGCTCCAGAAAAAAGATAATAGAGTGGTAGTGGTGCAGGATCACGTGAAAAGCAATTTGGCATGTGCTAGAGTGGATGTCAAAAGACTACAGCCATTGTGTGTTCTGAGGAGATTGATTAGGCAGGACCTGAAGCAATTCCTGGAGACTGAAGAAGCTAGCAGAATCATCTAACATTAGCCATGGGTCATCCTATGAGTTTCTTGAAAAACATTGTGAAAAACATTACCATGGGTGATGTGAAAATTAAAAATATTCTGGAAAATTGCCTGGAGTCCTTTCTTTATTCTTGTGGTAATAGCGATGTGGAGAAAAACAACACTGGTTTTCACTTTCCTGGGTTGTTATCTAAAAACCTTTGTGTTCAACTGAACAGAGAACCACAAATATTTTTGAGCAGACTAGAACTGGTAGGTGACATACCTGCTGCCTGAGGTTACCTTTGTGCAGTGAAAACCAAGTGACTTTTTAAAGACTATTTCTAGAAGGGTTTTGGTCCAATGGAGCAGAAGATAAGTAACTGCATGGATTTTCTCTAGGCATTTTTCAGTGAGAAAAACTGAGAACTGCTATATCTGGTTGTGTGGCTGATATTTTAACTTTTCTAATGAACACATTGAAAGAAATCTTACAGGTATCAAGGAAAAAAATCCCTTCCATTGATTGTATTGAAAGGATTGTGGATAGACTCATTCCTGACTAACTGCAAGCTCTTTTTCCTTCATTCAGATGCTTCAATGATAAAATAGTTTGTCTCATACAGGTAGAAATCTACATTAAACATGTAACAATAAACGCTTCTATTCTCTGTACAAGTACATTAGGAAGCTGGATCAAAGAATTGGAAAGATTATAACTGAAATGTATAGAAATGGCAATCTTGTCCTAATTAAAAGGAGATTTGAAGCCAAAATGAAAAGATGTCCTGTAGCTTAATTTGATATAGCTATTATTCATGAGTAGAGAACCTATTGCATGAAAATTCCTTGGCCAGATTTTGTAATTAAAACAAAAAAATATTATTTTGAAAAAGTTTTAAAATATTTTTTCCCCTAAATTAACATCTGTAAGAAAATGTTCTGACATTAGAACTGGAATACTCTGCAGTGGCTGTGAGAAAGCTTTGATGCTTGACCTTGTCAAATGTGAAGGTAACTGACCTCTATAGATCTGTTGCTGTGCTTCTGCTGAGGATTTTACTGGAATCGGTGATGACACAGACTGTAATGAATGACTGAAGGAGGTGTAAGAAAAGTGGGTGTGTTACCTACAGTGTCTGAGGGGCAGTTTCACTAAAGGCTACAGAAGCCTTCATGGCAGATCAGACTACTTTAAGAAGGCTCTTGTCACGAACAAATAAGTAACATGATGCCCCTAAAATGTAAAAAAGGCTGATTTTGTTTTTCAGATGCATTTTTTCCTGCCGTTAAATTGCAAGACCTCCAAATACGTACATACACGCACTTTTCTTCGGATCACACAACCAATCTATTTGCTTAGTCTTGCTAAAAGCAAGTTTCTGTTTCTTTGTTTCCTCCTCCTTTTTAGGCTAATAGTCTTAAGCCATGTTAATAAGTCTGGTTAATAGTCTTAAGCCATTTATCTTTGGTCAGAAATCTAGGAAAAATCTAATCCAGGAATTTATCCAGGAAAACCTGCATATGCAGGTTTTCCAATTTACTTTTGTTACTGAATATTTAGTTTTTCTACATGTAAATTTGTTTACATGTTAACAAGAAAGCTATTGCTCTTTGTTAGTTTTCTTCCACAGTTGTGTTTTTCATAATTTCCACTTGTTAGGAGTGTCTGGGAAGGGCATGGGTGGCACAAAGCCTTGACCCTGTCTCCTGTAAAAGAGAAATATTGAGAAAAGTTGTTTTTATGTTTTAGTAAGAATTTGAGTTTTATTTGTGTCTTAATTGCGATTCAAAAAGTGTTATGATTAGAAGGTTTGTCCTTCTTTTCAGCAGAAAATCAGAGGGAAAAAATAAGATTTTTTTATTGTCTAGCTGTTACTGTTTAAAGGAAAAATGATATAAGAGAAAAATGATGCACATCCCTCAGGAGTTAATGGAATTACTTGTTTTTAAAATATCAGATTTCCTATATTTGCAGTTGGTGCATAATTAAGAGGAGAAGGGCCTTCAGGAGTTCTGAGACTGCTTTTATTTCTCTTAATGCTGTTTACCAGCAATCAAAAAAGTAGAGATCCTAGAGACTTTCAGTGACAGTCTGCAGACTTTTTGTCCATTTCAACATTCATTTTTATGCAATGCCATTTTTTCCCTTTATAGTGAACACATTAAAAATGCTGTAAGCTGCACTTTTAAGAGAGTGTAAAATAGTAAGAGCAATAATTCTAATAACTGCTGTAGATCAATGCTTGAAAACAGATACTCCAGAATGTCAAGCTTCATATGTATTCCTTGGCTCTGAGAGAAACTGCAGTAAATGCTGCTTTTATAGAGAGTTTCTGTGACTGCCAGTGAAAGAACTGTAACACATTTATAGGGAGTAAAAACTGGAATGAAACATGCCAGACTAGAACAGCAATTGCTTCCTTCTTACTACTGGAAGGGGATTAATATAATAAATCATTAGGACAATAATTGGAGATACATTTGAAAAATTACTTATTTAGAAGTTCTAATTTAACTGCATGATAAATTACAAATAATGACAAATTTGTATATCATTTACGCAACCCCAAGTTTTTGCTAAGGAATAGGTTCTTTCTATTTAAGGAATGCAGAGGATGAAATAAAAAATGCTAACTTCTTTTTTATTAGTGTATACGAGAAAGCAGAAATTTTACAAAGGCAAAATACAGCAATAGTAGCTTTTAAATAGAAAATATGAGAGACCATTGGTTACTAGAAAGGGTAAGACTCATTTGACAGCAGTAAATCAGGATGGAATCCTTAGGGAAGTAATTAATGTGATATTATATTCCAACTAATTACTGTACATACGAGATATAAAGTTCACAGTATGTTTCAAAGCAGACATAATCTTTCTTGGTAAGAAAAGATCACCCATTTGATCCTTTTGTTTTTAAAGTCAAAATACACATCTTTGTAGATGCTCATATATCCCGCCTGATTTTTCCTCTGAATGCTGTTCAGGCCATCCTGATAATAGGTCTGTGCTTTGAGACTGTCTCTGAATGAAGCTGAGACATTGATAAAGTGGAGAGTTCGTTGGGGGACTGCTGAGATATATTGAGGGAGCTGAAGCACCTGGCAAATGAGGAGATGCTAGTGGAACTGCATTTGTCCAGCCTGGACAAGGAAAACAAAACAGTGGGGACTCAGCTAGTAGCAGGCTTCTGCTCCCTAAACAGCCATCACAGGAAAGATAGAGCCAGACTCTTCCTCTGAGATACACAGCAAAAGAACAGAAGCCCACAAGAGGATTTCTGATTAGATATGAAGTGTGAGAATGGCTATGTGCCACAACAGACTGCCCAATTGCTCACCACCTGGAGCACCCTTGCAAATTTTCAGTATCTGACTGTTGCCTGTGTGACCCGATCTAATTTTGTCAGTAGTATGCTGTAAGATGGAGAGAGAATAAGGTGATTTCTAAAGATTCCTCCAAAAAATTATTCTTTGACTCTAGTGTCTTTTACTTGAACTTTGTAAGATACAGAAAAATATGTCAGCGTGGTCATTGATGTTAGCTTAATAGGGAATGTAAAAAACTTTGCAATTGTATATGAAAAGTACATAAGAAAGTCTGGTTGTTTTGTCATTGTCCGGCCTTAATAAAAGGACTTTCTGGATATGGTATTTCTTAATTTGCAATCTTCAGAAAAGCAGAATTATGTGTTCAATGTTTCCATTCTTGATTCTAATATTTCTCTGAAAATTTATGGGAATCTTTCTGCTAATGCTTTTTCATTCTTCTTTATAGTAAAGTTTTCTTACTTTGTAAATGGTGGGTGCTGGCTCCCAGATGGTTTCTCTTCATATATTTTATCATTGCAGAATTTTCTCAGTGGAAAAAACCACCTCATCTGAAGAATAAAAATTATTCTGAAATGGAAACATCTTTCCTTACTCCCTTCTCTACCCAGTGTGACTATGGACTCTTCAATATTACTGGAATGATAGCTATCTTAAAAACTGGAACAAAAAAAGTCAGTATGTTACTGGCAGACCTGAGGAGAAATGCTGTGGTAGGTGAGAAATGATGGCAGAGTAGGAATAGTATGGCAGTTAAAGAAGCCACAACATAAATCATGAGAAGGTTCTGTACAGGCCTAGATTGTTAAATCTGCTTTGTCTCAGCATCAGGGAGAAGGATTAAAACCCAATAAAAATCCTCTTCTTTCATCACAGAATAATTTGCCTATATTACAAGCCAAGAAAGCCAAAACCAGGCAACCAGAGCTGATAAATGGCTGTGTTTCTTTTTCACTGAGAATAAATTTTAGGAGGGAAATAATTTTCTATCATGGTTTCTGAAATAAAGGGATTTGAAGAAAACATCTGGACTCTGAGATAATTCAGAGCAAAAGCCTGCACATGTGCCGTGTGTAGGAAAGTGCTATGTTTCATCTGTGCAGTATTTACTTTTAAAAACAATGCCTTTCTTATAGAAAACAGCTTGAAAAGCTGGAATTAACCCCAGGAAAAACAAGTGATACACAATGCAATTGCTCACCACCTGGTTATCGATGCTCAGCCCATCCCTGAGCAGTGACCTGCAGTTGCTGTGACCTTGCTGACTCCCTGCAGTTCATATACTGGGCATGGTGTTCTATGGTATGGAATATCCCTTTAGTCAGTTCAAGTCAGCTGTTCTGGATGTGCCCCTTCCCACCTTCTTGTGCAGCTGCTGTCTGACAGGGGACTGACAGGGGACAGTCCTTGATTTAGGGATCAAGTTGGCAACACACTAATGTTTTCACTACTTAGCAACAATAAATATAGTGTGTTACCGACATTACTCTCAGACTAAATTCAAAACAAAGCGCTGTACCAGCAACAAAGAAGAAAAAACATATGAAGAACCACATAGTTTCTGGCAACCACCCAATGTATAAGATCCATTTGGTCTAGATCAGCCATTGTGTCTTTCACTTAAAATACTTCTGGAGCTGGAATTGAGAGAAAGATGAGTAAGCACAGAGCCCCCAAAGTGGTAATTGTATTAGAATCTGTAGTTTGTATGTTTCTAGAAGTTTCCTTCCAAAGAATTTTTTCTCAACAAAGAAATGAGAATACTGCTCTTTCCTCTGTGGTAGAATAGAGAATTTATAAACCTGTTGATAAATTTAGAGGTGAGGCTCACCTCAATATCCCACCAGAGTTTTATGCATTTTGTGGGAGGCTGCTGATGGCAGAACTACTACTTGTTTTAGTTTGGCTGCTTCAGCTAAGTAGGTGTCCTAGCTTTCAGTATGCTTTAGACATTGACCTGGACTTGTCTTGGGACTTTTTCCTACTTGTAGACATTTCAGTGTTTGTTAAGCTTCTTATATTCCTGATGCTCTGGGAGCCCCATAACAGAGGTAATTAAAAAGACAATCTATCTTATGACAATGTCAGTGGCTTGACTTCATTACACTGCATAGCGGGAGGTCATGTATTCATATATAGGAAATGTGCAGACATGAGCTATAGGAATGCAAATCCTCTCTGCTACCAGATGATCTTAGATATAAGTTTAGCTATTCAGGAACATCCAATTTACTGTAGAGAGAGGCATAAGTGGTGCTTAAAAGATTCCCTCAGGAGGGAAATGATAATTTAATATTAGATTTCTTTCTTTTGCCCGCATTAGAAAGAGTAATAATAAGATGAATAAAAAACAGTGTGGTAGTTTGTGAAAAAAATAACACGTCTCAATTTTGCTAAATAATAGATTTGCTATTGTTGGGAGTGATACATATGAATGGCACACAGCCTTTGCTGGAAGATGTTGTGAGTAGAATCTTTGTAAAAAGCAATATCCTGAATTTCCAGTCAAATCAATGTACAATCACCTTCTCCCTGACACTGTGAAATCGGAAAACTTAAGAAGAGAGCCAAATATAGCATGGTAACTGGAAATTTATTACTTGTAAATTAGTCTTAGAAGAGAATGACTAGTTCAAAGTAAGATAGAACCTTCCTATCTGAGTGTCCCAGTTTGTGACAAATTCAGAGGAGAATATCCCCTGATGGAAGGCATGTTGTAGTTACCCTTCCCCCACCAGGTTCGGGAAATCTTTCCTCGGAGGAAAATGAAGAGGAAAAAAAATATTTATTTAACAAACACACAGGAAAAGAATAATAGTGCTAAATAATAAAATCTCTCCTTGTGGAGAGAAACCTGGAAAAGTTTAAATTCCTTCTGGGTGTGGTCTCTCTCCTCCCCGGAGCTGGGTCGGTGTGGGGGACCCCCCTGCAGGCTGGTGGGAAGCCTCCCAGCGAGGTTTCGATGTTCTGATGTTCTGAACAAGTCCAGAAGAGAAAAAGAAGAAACCAAAGTCCCAGGAAAAGAAAAAAATTCTGTCTCTCCTCTTTCGAAGAAAACAGAGCCAAGTGCCCGCTGGAAAGCGAGGAAGGTGCTTCCTCCCCTCTCTGCCACAGCAGCTATTACTCCCGAACAGCAGCAGAACAACAGAGAGGAGTAGCGACCTTGAAACACAGAACTGCTTTGAGAAAAGTTCCTCTGGCTGGTTTTTTTCTTCTCTCCCCTCTCAGGCTCAGTTTAAAAGCACAGAAAGGCATAAAATTCATTTTCTGGGCATAGAGCAGGAGATATGGGATATGATATAAAGTCACTCGAAGACGCTAAGATGTGCCCTTGAGAAAGCAGTTGCAACAGCGGGAGAAATCCAGATCTCACTTCCCTTAACAAGCTCACCTGCAACTTTCTGTCCAGGAAACTGGTTAAAAAGGCTCTAGATTAACTGAGGTACTGGGAGCCAGGGCAAAACAAGCAAAAGGGCCTGTTCAGTGGCTCCTGCCACAGATGACTTAAAGTCTGAGGGCAAAAGGAATTCCAAATGTTTCATGTTAATAGAGCTAAAATACTGGCACACAAATTCTGTGTTTATGGTATTTTTAAAAGGCTTTTAATGACTAATGCTACTTTTCTAAAGATGAAGGGGAGACAGAAAAAGTGCCGCTAAAAGCTTCACAATGGTTCCTTTGTATGCAAAGCCAAAAAGAAATTTTAAAACTTTCTTTGGCAGTCAAAATAAAAATTGCTTTGGGCTTTTGATGTTCTAGACATTTATATTTTTTTATATGCCATATGCTTCCTTAAAATTATTTGTTTTAAAAATGTTGTTTCACTTGAAGGAGACCTGGAACAGGAGAATTGCCACCAGCTGGAATTCTATTATATCTGCACAAGAAACTACAAACTATTATTTTACCTTATCAGAGCTCACTGCTGAAAAATTTGATCAAGTTGTGTGAATATGAATGACATCCACAGGAAGGACAGCACCTTTGACTAAGGGTATTGGGTGTGTACTTTATTAGATAGACTCATGCTGATTCTAATTTTTAATATTTCTTCCTAAAACAGGGCAGATATTTAACAAAAATGAGAGCACTATACCAAAGAATTTGCAATTGGAGTTGACACTATATGATTCCTCTTATTATGGAAAAAAGCAATAAGGAGAGAATAGGATGAGGAACTTATACAGTTATTAAAGATAAAAGATGTAGTTCTTGTTGAGTTCTAATTTTCTGCTAAGCTTCTGAAATCCACATTTAAACAAGAAAGTAAAGACTGCACTGTTGGTTCATTTAGCACAGTGCTTGTAGGAGGAGGAATTTTCAGGGCTGGTTTGAAGCAGAAATCACCAGTGTTGAGAGAGTAAGCTCTTATGAGATCTTCACACATGAGGGTAAATGAGGCAGTTGCAGACCCTGGCTCGTTAACAGCAGTACAAATTCACTCCTGATAGAGACTGGGGGGACTCAGCTGACTTTCATGGCACTGCATGTGTAAGTAAGCCAATGTGGGTCTCATCTTGCAACTACCATTAATAACAAAGAAACTGCTAGCAGATCTTAGAAAAAAATATATTGAATGATAAAATTTTAAGTTCTTCAGTCTCCTCATAGGTGAAAATTTCCCAAAAGTATGAGAACAACAGTAGCCATTTTACTTATTCTCAAGGCTCTATGTGAAACTCATTGCAGTTTGTTGGTTTACAGTCCTTGTCTTTGATTTCCTGCTTCTCTGCTCTCTCTCACTTGTACAGACCACCAGGCTACACCCATTATCACATTTAAGGGAATTTCTGGTGATGTGATTTCTACAGTTAGTTTCTGCTTTTTCTCACTGTCAGCAAGCTCTTTTTCAGCTATGGAGCTTATGAATGGATCCCCTAAACTGAGCTTCCCTCTTTATTGGTTGTTTTCTTGAAAGTGCAATGAATGGGAAATAGGTCCTGTTTAACTGCAGGGTCCATCTTAAATTTGGGCCTCTCCTTAATGTACAAAAAAAGTTTTAAAGAAATTTCTGTGATTTCTAACCACAGCAACTAATTAAGTTACCTCTTCTTTCACAAAGGGAAGCTTTTAAGTATAATAAAGAATGCTTTTAGTATCGACAATTATTTAATAAATTTTTATTTTATTTAGAGTTTATTAACTGAAATTCCATCCTTCTCCACTCACCTCCTCCCTCCCCTGCAATATTTAGTTTCACTGTGAATGATTTCTTCTTTATGCCATCTACAAATGACCAATAATGTGCCACAAAAGCACAGGAAACTCTTATAACCTATTACTAGGCAGAACTATATATATAACTAATTTGTACAAACACAGTTGTTTTGTACCCTGTTTTACTGCCAGTGTGCCCATTACCCCTGAGCCCTTTTTACCTGTGAAGTCCTCTTCCTGCAGGTGTTCTAACCATGCTCATTCTCAAGTCTTCTGCTCTGCTCCCTTCTCCCCTGCTCTGTATTAATTCATTCCCTTTGTGTAGCAGTGACAACAAATGGGACAAGGGAAAGGAAAGGGCAGCTCTGTTGCATTATTTTTTAGCAAGAAGTATTGTCTGGAAATAAAGGTTTTACTAAAACTTACTTGCCTGGGAATTGGACTTTGATGGTCCAATTGGTCCCTTCCAACTCAGAATATTCTGTGATCTGTGATTCTGTAAATGGGCAGAGGAACCATGCTCCACGTGCCCAGGGACAAGGACTATGTGGTTCTCAAGGAGACTGATACAGACAGAGGACAGGGAGTGCTGCTGTGCAAGCAGATGAGAATTGAGATCATCAGGTTGTTGATCTGGTTTTGGTTTGTTTTTCCATAGGGGAAGTTAGTGTTTCAAACTGATAAAAGTTTGAGACATAGTGCATGCAAACTAAAGGAATGACCTCAGTTCCCTAAAGAATTTTAGTTTCTACATTTCTAAACTTCTCAGTGAGCCACTGAGAACCTTTGAGAATGCTTTTGTGACACAGATTTCCTGTAAAGTGCAGAAGTGCTGCAACTGTGTTATTAGCACACAATAGAATATACTCTCAGTGGGTTATTAATCAGTACTAAGAGAGCACAACTCAAAATATCTTGAGCGTCTTTTCTGTAAAGAATAACATTCTGTCTTGTAGTTAAATTATATTTGCACTCCTTCCCATAAGACTAGTTTTTTCTTTGTCTAGCTGGCCTTCCTCAGCTTGCAGCTAGATGGGGTGAGTGCAACACTAAAATTCAGTCCAAACACTAGGCTGAATTGCAAAATACAGTGAGTAGCTGATTTGCAAGTCTGAGAGTATATTTAATATATGGTTACCTAGAAATCTTGTTTAGGTAAAGTTAGGCTATGTTTTGATTTCTGGCAATTCAGTAAACAAGGTACAACTTTGCTTTTGGTTTTATAACTACTAAATGTTTTCAAACCTTTTCTGCAGTCTTCATATTCATCATGGCCTATACCTACAGTATCAGGTTATATTCCTTGGCATTGTCTGTACCTGTGGAAATGATTTAGAGGGTAATATATAGAATTTAAAGGTGATGGGGAAATAAATGTTTTCATTTCATAAAACAAATCAAACAATTCAGGGAAAATACATTATTTTTAAATTTTTCCTTAAATATTTACCCTTCAAGACCACTTCATGGAAGTAGCCACTAGATAAACATCTGTCCTGCTGTTTTTTATACCCCATTGTTAAAAAGTTTTTAACTGCCTTTTTCTTTTTCTTCAAACTATGGACAGCTAAGCCTTCATTTATCTCCTCTGTCATTCAGTTCATAAAAACATGGCAATGAAAACATGGCGAGACTTTGAGAACAAAATGTTTTCTAATCACAAAACATTGGCAGCTAAAGGAAAGAAAAAAAATTGGATGCTTAAGAAAATGTTAAATAGATCCAGATGAAATTTTTAACTTTGCAAAATTGAACACTTGCATATACTTTGTATCTGGAAAATACAGAGCCATAGATTTTGTATCAATTATGCCCTGATAGACATATACAATCTACAATACTTACTGTAGATTTTTTTCCAGCAATTTCTTTGTCAATCCCAGAAGCTTTGTTGGTGAAATTGCTGCTTAGGGAGAGCTGAGGAATAGAAAGAGCAATTGACTGGTTCAAGATCCTACAGGAATATGTGGTAGAGATGGCAGCTGAATCCAGGACTTCTGTATCATAGGTCAATTTTATACAAAACAACTAACTTTCTCTAGTTAACAAAATAAAGCACTGCCTTTTGTCAATGAACAAGTTAGCTGCATAAAGAAGGTTGTCAAATCATAGTGAACATCTGTACTAGTTCACGAGGGTCCAGTTCCAGAGTTTCAGAGTGCCACAGATTAAGTTTGTTTGTGTTGTCTGTCCTCAGCTAGTCTGTGCTTTGGAAGACTCCTGCAGTACTCCCTCTGCGGAAGATGCCTGTAGCAGTTTAAATTCTATGTTTTAGTTCTTTCTGTACTTAGCCGAACAGTTAACCATTAACATTTTTTCTGCTTTCTAGCAGATTACCATACATTTCCAAAGTGTGCTATGGATGTTAGGCACACCAGTTATGTTAATGAAAAACTGAAGGTGAAAAAGTATTATAGCATATTGTTTTACTTTGGGGGAGAATGATAGATGAAAAGGTTAAGCAATATGATTGTAGGAACTGTGGCCTAGCAATTTTCACATGGATCTGGGTGGCAAAAGACCTGTATTCCAGCCAGAGCTCTGTCTGCCTCGTTATATGTGTATTAATAAGTAATCACTTGCCCTTTGTTTTGTTATGCCTATAAGTAAAAGGCTTACTGTCTTTTGTGTGATGGTGCACAATGTCTTGTCCTGTGATCAATCCAATACACCACACTTTAAAAAATCTTGTAAAGGAGCTTATGTTCAAACAAAGGCTGCACTACATTCTCAGTCAAGGTAAGAGATTTGCTATACTGCACTGCACATACTGTTTTCCCAAGGGCACTTTGTGTACAGAGGAAATGAACCATTTACCAACTTCTGGAATTCTGAATGACTGTCCTGGCTTTGGTGGTGTTTAGAGCAGTAGGTAAAAGTCAGTCTGGGTTTGCTCCAGTGAAGAATATCCTGTGTATCTCTCTTCTTGTTCTGATGAATCTGTGGAATAGACAATGATAAAGGGCACTCTAATCTCGAGGAAAATTGCTGATAGCTTAGGACTGTTCATTTGACTCTTGCTCATACTTTCTTTGGGATAATGTTGTCCACTGATGACTGCATTAACCTGCTCTCCACTCTTTCCTACTAAAGCCAAAGGAATTGGGCTCATTGTGCATATTGTGTTTAAAGAAAAGGTGTATTCTTTTTTGGTGTTTTCAGACTTTCGAGTTGGACATCTGGCTTCATTCACAAAGGACGGCTCTTTCTCTCCTTTACGTGCTGACAAAGCAGGAAATTAGTTTCACTGAAAACAGGTAAAGGCAGCTTTCCTGTCTCAAAGATGGGCCTTAGCCTGTCATGTACACAGTGCTGGAGAGAGTGCCAGGCAGAGCTCAGTGACTGCTCTCTGCACAATGTGTTACACAAGCCAAGCTATCTTGGTCACGAACAAGATGTAATAAATACTACTTCCATTTTGGTATTGAAGGTGTTTTCTAAACTGTCTTGGATCTCATCAGTGAAAGATTAATCAAGCTTCCAATCAACATGAAGTAGCAAAGACTTCACAACTGTTATTTTAAAAAAAGCCTGAATCTGGCACCTACTTTATCCTATTTGCCTGGCAGTAGGCTGGGAAATTGGCTTCCAAATTTCAAGAGAAGTGCTTGCAGAGAGGAATGATTGCTCAGGCCAGTAGCTCTCTCTGATGAAAAATGGAAAGCAATGATTATCTTCAAAAGTCCATGAAGGTTCAGCTAAGGCAAAATATGAGACATATGATCAAAGGACTAAAAAGTACACAAATCCCAAAGGAAGGTCTGATTCCATGACAAATGACTCTGTTTGGCCTTTACCAAGAGACATAAGGGCACCAGAAAAACCATTCTGGATGATTGAGAATACCCATCCCATAGTTTGCTTTAGGAGGATTAAGAGCACATCTGCTTCCCTTTGTCAAGCCACATATTTCCCAGTCTGTTGATAGATTAGGTTAGCATCAGTGAGATGCAGACTGCCTGCCATGTATCTTTTCATCATGTTGAAGCCTTTTTCTTTTTTTCAAGAATGGGAGGAACCTTGAAACGCAAAAAGTTGAAGAAAGTCTTTTTTCCTCAAAAGTTGTTTATGTTTGTTTGTTTGTTTTAAGAGGATTTAAGAAAGACTCATTATGACTGAGATTCAAACATTTTTTTTCAATCTACTTTATATTATTGACAGTGAACTGAAAAGTTGATCATTGCTGAATTTCAGTGACTTTTACCTCCTAATTTGTACTCCAAGGACCTATACCCTTATCTGGTAGGGAATCCCATTAGAGATTTTAGTTTGAATGAAGCTCTGAAGTACTTCTGTGTCTGAGGAATAAGGGATTTCAGACAGAACTAAGAGCCAGGAAATATTCAGCTTTCTCTGCTTTTAATTCTGTCTATTTTTCATTAAGTCCCACATGCTTCCATGTCAGAAAAAAATGAGTCTATTTTCTATTATTCTTTTTCTAACCTTTTGTTTTAGGACAGCCACAGGGCTGCTCTAAACTAAACAGCTTCCTAATTATCCTTAAAAGACAATTTCACTTGGGTGATGAAGATAATGGATGAAAGATGGAGATAAAAGAGTCAGTGAAGTTCACTGTGTTTTGACCCCCTACCCTGTCTCCCAGCCCCCATTTTTCTCAGGCCTGGCAAAACAGAGACAGAATCTGGCTCTTAACATTTTGTAGCCTGGAGCAAGTAAAATCCTGAAACTCATTGTTTTTTTGTTTGTTTGGTTGGTTTTTTTTCCCCATTTGTAGGAAATCATCTCAAAGTAGCAGGACTATCTCTGCAAATCAAAATCAAAAGTAGGACTGTAACCAGAGAGTGCTATTACTAAATAATTTAGTTTAGCTATAAAGGAGTATTTTGGTTAGTAATTTAATGAGCAATGGAATATCCACTAATCAGGTAGATATGGCAAAAAAATTTTCAGAAAGCAGCAATCTTATTTTTATGCATCATAAAAACTGAGGAAGTAGCTATATATGTTCATGTAATGTACTGGGATTGCCCTTCTCAGAACTTTTTGGTTCTCATTTGCCTCTCATTTTTTGTCCTGGATGTGGCTGCAAGCCTAGAAAATATAAAGAGTATGCACTTAGCATTCTTTAGCAGTGTAAAGGACTTAGCTTTCTTTTCTTTTTTTTTTGGGAGAAAAATATATTTCACACTGACTATCCACTGAATTTATAGTGCATCACTATGGTGATCACCATGGCAAATGCAATAGTTATGAACTATCATGTTCCACAAAATGTTAAGAAAATGCAACATTTATTACAATGGTGATACCTTACCTGTGAACCTATGGTTCTGTTTAGAAAATTTTTCATTACAATGAGAATCATTGAAATAATTTCCTTTACTTATTTTTGTCGTCAAGGTTAAGAGCTCAGTTTTGCTTTTACAGGAGTGCTCTGCTTTCGGAGGGAATGTGGGGCTTGGGCCGCGTGGGGAAGAGACAGTGGAGTGAGGCTGGAGCTGGGAAATGCTCCCTACCTACAGGGCTCGGGGGTGGGATCTCCCTCAAGAACAACTGGTCCCGGCTGTGGGGTGTGCTTCAGCATCCCTCCCTGCCCACCCGGGACCCCATCTGCCAAACACGATTTGTCAGCAATCTAAACACACGGATCTGCTGTTGGATCCCAGAGCTGGAGGGAAGCTGAGGAGCTGTTGTGTGGTCGCCTGAGACAGAAACACCACACCGAAGAGAGGAAGATGGAGCCAGAGGAATGTCTCGTGTGTGAAGTATGAGGCTTGACAAGTCTGGCACTACTCATTCTGATACTGCTTTTGACTGAATTAGCTTTTGATCTGAGTTACACAATGATAAATCTATGTAACTCTATTGAAAGTTTACTCAACAAAATAAAGTATCAGAGTTTATTTTAGTAGAGTTATTCTGCATTTTACCAGATGCAATTAATTCTGTCTGAGTTATATTGTCGTCTTTGATTCTGAACATGAATGTAAATTGAAATTCAATTACACTTGAAATGCAAACAATACCTTCAGCACATTTATGGAGTGATGAAAGGACAAATTCTCTTCTTACTCATATCTATGGAAAATGAATGTTTAGGATTTGACACCGGTTCTGTCAAGGCAGAGCATAGCCCTGGATGTGTACTTTAGACAAGGCTCAAACTGTGGTTGGGTGAGGCTCACCTCAAATATAAGCTCAACCAAACCTTTTCCTCTTTTGTAGTAACTACTTTACTCCTCCTATTGCTTTAAGCTTTTTTTCCATATTAATGATTAATTGCTTATGTTCCTGCTCTCTTACTAAAATGCTGAATCTTTCACCTACTGTTTCCTTTTGGTTTATTCCTTTATAGATGTTCCAGCTAAGCACCATCTATATGCAAAGCATCTAAATGTTTATATGAAACATGTGGTTTTTATTTTGCTTTGCTCCAGACATGACGTGTATGTGCATAGGAAGGAAGATGAAGTAGTTAACAGTGCTAACAGAAATCTAGATATTTTAGAAGAAAACTGCTTGCTTAAGTGAACTAAAAAAAATATAATCTTTCCAATTAAAATATTCTTAAATCAAGGAAAAGAAAGGAGATTCTGGATTAGTACTCCAAAAGGAAATGTCTTTAGCATTGCAAATTGTTGCTCTACAGTCTGAAACTACAGCAAGGCTTCCAAAGTCTGGTTTATATAAGTAGGATTTTTAAGGAATGCAAAATGTAAAGCTTAAATATGGGTTTATTTCTTTTTTCTATTTCCTTTTTTTCTCCTTTTCCTTTTTCTTTTTTTTTCCTTCACTTTCTCTCTCTTCTATTATTTCTGTTTTTAAAACTTTTTTCTACTTTTGCTACTTCTTTTAATTTTTCTTTTTTGTATCTTTTTCTTTTATTTTTTTTTTCTTTGTCCACAGACAACTTCCCAGGTTTTTTAAAAAAATTCTCTTCAAGATATGGAAGTTTTTGTCTCACTTTGCATATATTCATGAGGCAGTAGTACTTTAAATCTCAGTTAAGAAGGAAATAATCCACGGAGTCTCTAGTCCTTTTTACTAAGGACTCTAGGACTAGGTAAATATAGGAAATCTTCTACTGCAATCTAGATAGAAAATCAATCATGAGGAATATTGGAACATCAGGAGACTATTCTTAGCTTGACTTTACTATGATTTACAGTGGTATATTTGAGAGCTAGATAGTCATTACGTGGCTGTTATGCATTTAGGAACTGACTTTTCTGCACATTGTTGTGTTTCTGAGCCCCCATACAGATTAAAATTCACCTTGCTGGTCATAAGGAACATAATTTAAAGGGAAAGAAAAACTATGTGTGTGTGTGTGAATTTAATTCTTGCACGGACATGGAGTAAACTCTTCTTAGAAGAAAATGGGGACAGAAGGTTGTGATGTACTACTATAATTCACAGGTAGGACACAGTGGTCTCGGTTTCTGGCTTGGGGTGATGCCTCCATCATCTTTATTTGCAGATCTCTCAGGTGGCAGGACTCTTTGCCCTACTACCTGAACACTCAGTCATCTCTACGTGTGTTTCTGTCACAGGAAGCCTTTGTGTTGCAGCGCATGGAGTTTAGAGCAGAGGCTTTCGTTCCAGCTATTACTGCAGCATTTCCATTCTCTCCAAACATACACAGCTTATGGTTTCCATGGTGCAGAGAACTCTCTTGTTAAGAGAGGCAAGGGGTAAAAATTCAGTCCACAGTGCCAATCAGTTGCAACATAGAGGTTACTTTGTATCTCTCTTGGTATGTAGAGGGAATGGAGAGCAAAAGTTAGATAACACTTGAAATAGATTTGCTGGTTTTGTCCTCTGCATAGTGAGCAGGTAGCTTCTTCCTTGTTTTGGTGTTTCTATGCTCCTCTCTGACCAAGTGTATCTGTTCCACTTTTTGCCTTACTAAATCCTTTTGGACAGGAATGTTCTTCTGTGTTTCTACAGTATGTAGCAAAGGGGGTCCTGACCCTTAGCTGCGGCTGTGATGAGTCCTGTGAAAATGCAAACATTAAGAAGATAAAAATGTACCACATAAACCCAAATCCAGCTAGCACAGACTCCTGATGGTGGACAATTTTGACTATTCAAGGTACATATATAAGATACGGGACAAGATTAAAAAGATGTTTATTCGTATTTACCTTCCTGATCTTGGCACTGAGGAGCTCTCTAGGGACTTGTGTTGCCAGAGTGTGCATCTAGATCATCCTGTGCCACAGATGCTAGTGGCCCTGCCCTCCACATCCATTTCCTTCTCTAAAACAAAATGTGAAGTAAAGCTAGGTAAATACCAAAGATTATATGAATATTAGTATGGGTGAAAGTTAATACTATGGAGATTAAAAAATGTGGATGAGCTGCTAATGCTGTTAGAGATTTTAGGGAATGGTACAGCACAGCTCAGAATCCATTAGCTCACTCCTTTCAAACACGTTTTTAGTCCATGAACAGGTCGGGGAACCACACCTAAATTATACTGTTAAAAAAATTGTAATGTTTTTATTATTTTCGGCTTTAATGGCTTAGAGCATAACAGCAATCTGTAGGTATTATTTACAATAAAATAATTTTCCAAAGACCTACATTATCTTTTTTTTCTTTAGCAAGACCAGCATACTTGTCCAACCTCATTTTCCTGTGCATAAGAAATGCAGATTTAGTCCAGGTGAATGAAAGAATTGAAAACCTCGTGTCACATTCCTCAATGGTCACTCATTTTATAATTCCAGAAGTATACCCAAGCCTGTGTAACTCAAAGACTAATTGTAAGCAATGCATCAATGAAGTTTCCTATTAATTATGCTAGTGGGATTTCACATAGATATGTAAAATCATCTTCTGATCTGCTGCTGGACCATGACTTTATACACACTTTAGAAAATAGTACAGCTTGTAACTATCTCATTCTTCTTTTTCACAACTCTTCTATCACAAAAACTTATCATTTTACTTACAACGAGCTGCACAGATGCTACATGTGATATTTTAAAGCCAAATAGTTTCTGCCTAAACTATTCCAAAGATATTTTATCAAGTCTTTGGCTAAATAAATATTGTTACATTACTTTAAGTCTTGTATATCTGAAGGAATAGCTGGGTGTTCTTCAAATATAAAGAGTATAAAATGTAGGGAACATCAGCAGGGATAGCAACAGGGGAAAACTATTTCAGGCAAAAGGTACTAGCTGAAGAAAATGATGAAAACTGGAAAGGAAGGAAAACTAGCTTTATAGTAGAGTGCAAAACTATAGTACTCTTCAGTGCTTTCCACCTAAGAATTTGCAGCCTAAAATAAAGTTAAATTTTCACCTATGCCCCTACATGATAGGTAAATAATTCCAGGAATTACGTCTCGTCCTAGACGTAATTCATTTGCGTCCATTTTCAAGGAGAGTCAAGGAAAATTCCCTTTGACTTGAAACAGCCATTTGCCTGAAAAAGTGTGGCAGGACACAGATCATTAAGAAGGTCTTTGCATATACGGTAAAAATAAAGCTGTGAGTGAAGATTGCTTTTAAATCATGTGGAAGATTAGCATCTTTCACATGGAGATGAATTTAAAAAATCCACATCATCAAGAACACTTAGACATTCTGTTTTTAAAGCAGAAATTCAGTCTCAACATTGGGTGCAGAAAGTTATGTTTTCACATTTTAAATTGTGGTACTTGTACATCAGCTGGCTGGAAACAAATGTTTATTTTCTGTCTGAAAAATGCACATTTTCCAGCTTAATTGCCTAACAGCTCTTTATTTATGTTGGATGTAAATTCATAAATGTCTTTTCAGAAATAAACTTTCCTGCAGATGGCTGTTATATGTTTCTAGAAATCTTTAGAAAAAAATAGTCTATTTAAGCTAGCTTTGGTGGAAATCTTGTAAATAAACAAAGGTTTCAGTGAATTCTTGCATATATTCTGGAAAGAAAGCCATGTCAGGCCATTCATGAGGAGCTGCTCTATCATAGGTTATATTCTCGTGGAAATTGTTTCACTGTAAATACTGCCTATGATGTTTGATTTTGCTTATGAATGTGCAATGGCATATATCCTTTTTCATGCAGCCCCTAGTTCACTATTTCTGGTAACATAAATAGTTCCTGAGTTGGTAGTTTTTCAAAGCACTCATTGAAAAAAAATCTTTGAACTTTGGTTGATTTCACTTGGAAGTGTTACTTTACATCATGTATTAAGCAGTTCTCTCCATTACTTCCAAGTCTTCAAACACTGTCCCCACATTTGTAGCTGTAAAATCAGATGGCTAACATCTAAAGCGAATAGAGATGGCTACACTGCAGCAAAAGAGATCTCATTAATTGGCTTTAATTTTCTCTGGGCTAGAAGATGAATCTAAATCGCTGCATCCAAATTAAAATTCAACCGTAGCACACAGTCCCACAGTTGACAGACACAGCTTGGTTTTCACAGTAGTTGACAGACACAGCTTGGTTTTCACAGTAGATGTACCAGGTCACCTTAGATTCAAAAGCACAAGCATGTTCTATTTGAATTACAAATAGAGGGGTAGTTACAGGGTTGATCACGTGTCCTTAACACAGCCTTTCCTATGTCCTTCCCAAACTTTTATATTCTCAGCTCATTTCTTAGATAATTTCTAAGAAGTCTCTGCCCATCATCAGAGCATGTGGGTCCTTGGAAGGGAGATGGTTACATTTGATGTTTGCGGTTTCTCATGGGTAGGACATACCTTTTGGGGTAGAGAGGTACTGTTTTAGCAGCATGGTCAATCATTAAACCCGGATGAGAGAGAAAAGGTTATTGCAATTCATAATTTTCTCTTAGACCACTGCAGGAGAGCTGTCTGTGCTGCTAGAAAAGCAAAGAATTCACAACATAAAATGTCTGTTAAGCCCATGTAAGAGAGAGAGAGATTGAAGGCCAACTTTACTACCCATTGCTCAAGTCCCAGCTTTAAGGCATTTAATACTCTGATAGATGTGGTTAGGTGAGCAGAATAGAGTCCACTCTGTGACACCACCCCATCCATATGCAGTTCATTGTTAATATATAGCTAAAACAGGAAACTTCTACAATCAGATAAAGAAAGCTCTACAGTATGTGATTATGGCTTGGTCAGATGTGAGTGTCTGTATGAAAAATAATACCTCAGGTTGAATAACAAAGAACAGCTTGTATTTGAACTTGGCCATGGTGAATTAAAATGAATTCCCTGAGTCCCTTTCCTCATGGTAGCTTTCAATTTTGTAGCATTTTTCAACCCTTTTACTCCTTCAGGGTTACAAGTGATTAATTTTATTGACTTAATCTCAACTTGATATTTTTACTGTAAATCCTTCCAATGTTCAGAGTATAATTATAGTTTAATGATTTAAACTTGTGGATTCTATTCCCCAGAAAGAAGACAATATTTCACTTTCACATTTTTAAGGCTATTTTTCAGTGTCTCTTACAAAATGAGCAATAAGATATAAGGAAATTTAGAATGTATGTTTCTTTGACATATTAATCACTACAGGTTTCATCCCTGATTTTTTCTTTTGTCCTCTATTTATAATTTTATAATTGCGTCAGCAAACAATTTAGTTTTATCCTTGAGGAGAGTGGGCAGGAAAAGAATCAATAAAAGAGCTGAAGTTTAATACAGAAAGCAAAATTGTGATTCTTGAATGTCTGTATAGATCTGTACTGTGCATTCTACACACAAAACCAGTATTGATATTAATGGAATTTCACTGTGTGTAATGAGGGGAGAATATTCACTGGAGATTTCCAGTATAGCTGAAGGATCCAGAGCATTGACTTGGCCCTAAATCTAGACAAAAGACAAAAATATCTAAACTACCAGGCTCAGGTAACATTAAATCTAACGTGTTACTATGGAACAAGTACAACACTGTACAGGTAGCATAAGAAAGAAATATTGCAAATTTAGTGAAGGTCAAATTTTCAGAGACTTATTGTGGTCTCCATTCATATATGCCTAAGCCACTTGCATGTCCTCTCTGTCAGCTATTGTTTGTGTTAACAAATAACAGCTTTTAAACCCAGAACTCCTGTGCACCATTTGTGACTGCTTTTTTTTTTAATAGCCTGATTGAAGTAAAGGTCATTTCAATCACTTCTGCTCTCAGCTGCTGACAGGAGAAAGGGCTCATGCAGGAGATTTTGCTTCAAATAACTAGACACTGAGTTGAGGTACCTTTTGAACATCTGGCCTATAGAGGTGTCATATTCCATAAACAGAATAAAAATTGTTTGACATAATAAGTAAGGTTAATCAAGATGACTAAAATAAATATTCTTTTAGTAATGAAAGTTTTTTCATCTTCTCTTTGTCTTTGCTTTCACTGTACCTCAGATATCCAAAACGAAATATGAAGCTGAAAAAACATGGCAAGCAGCTGAAACATTTTTCACCTTTTTTACCAGGATAATTACCTTCAGAGCATCATGCTACTCACTCAGCAAGTTACCTTGAAGGAGTCTAGGAAGATGAGTACCCAAACTGCTCTTAAGTTTTCACTTATATCCCATCTACTACTCTTCTAATTGAGTAGTGTTGCTACTTCAATTTACATTATTCAAAATTGAAGTCGAAATTTGCTTCCTTTTGTAAAGTACTGTTTCTGCCCCTGAATTTATATTTTGCAGCAAAAGTGGCTCGGGACATGCTCTGCAGCAGAACATTCAGTAGACTCTTTGATAAGAGATTAAAACCAGCTTGATCCATGCCTTCTCTGAAGACAAATTGTCCCACTCTTCATTGCAGCATGATTGGATGCTAGACAAATCCTTGGCTCGTTTTCCCTTCTAGAGGAATCCTTCCTCTGCTATTCTTCAGGAGTCAACGAAATGCAAAAGGTTTTGTTGGCATAATTTGTGTAAGGCAGACATGAAGATGTGAGCCCTGAATGAAGGAAGTAGCACTGGCAGAGGGGACTTTGATTGTCAAACTACTTCTATGTTGGGACTTTCTGCGGATACAAAAGTAGGGCATCATCCTACCTCTAATTTAGATGTTTATACATTGTCTCTAATGTATAAACATACTTCAAAAAGGATGTGGTTCTGGTAAACCTCAAAGCTTTCCCAAGTTTTCTTTTTGGAACTGACTTTCAATTCTATCTGAGGGCCAGTGACAGCTCTTCCTAGTCAGTTGTGCACAGTCACTTTGTAAACAGACTTAATTTTAACTATTTCTACTTAATTCACCATCCATCCCCAAATCACTGTAGCAACAGTTTTCACCCTAGCTTTTCAGGAGAGTGATATTGACAATGAAAAATAAAGCCAGGAGCAACACTGTGGTTCCTGGTTTGCACAGACACTATATGAGACAGAATATGGACACTGGCTTCTAATCACTACAAGCAAACCTTGCAAGTTTAATGCATAATTTAACTTTCAGAAATTGAGAGTCAGCTCTTAAAATTCCCAATCCACAGAAAATTCTCTGATCCAAAAGGAAGTCTTTAACTGGGTTAAATTAATGAAAATTTTTTGGGTTTTACAGCTCCTATTAAAAGGGTTGCCATAGTCCTGTGTTCCACATGGCCATGATATGTGTTCTGAAGATTAGTAGAGAAACAATTAGCTTATAAATATCTCCTGTTTTTTGTCTTTAGAAAGAGCTCATCAGGTTTCAGCAATCATTGCTGAATGAACTTGCAAATTCTTGTTGTAAATTTACTGCTTTTCTTCTGAGCAGAATTGAGGCTTTGATGAACTGGGGATGCAGAGAGTCCTTGGTTAACAATCTGTAGGAGATGTTTCCTGAAGATTATTTGTTTGTGGGGATGGTGTCTTGTACCTGAGGGCAAATTCACAAGTTGGCTTCACCTATGGATCAAGGGAAGAGTGAGAAATCTGACACTGAAAGAAGAAGAAATGGGAAAAAAAGAGAATACTTTTAATCAAGAGGTGAGCCCTTCTTTTGCTTTTGATTTTTGAAAGGAGGATCAGTCATGGAATCACTTGTGCAAATTTTTGCTTAGAACATTGCAGCAGTTTCTTATGAGTATAAAATGAGACTGTTCTGAAAATCAAGCCCCACGTTAAGATTATGATTTTAAATGTAGCAAAATTCAGTAGTTGTTTCTAGTGA
>VZTN01006506.1:0-14435 GCA_013400515.1 Erpornis zantholeuca
CCCAAAATTCCCATTTTCTCCCCCAAGATTCCCGTTTTTCTCCCCAGAAATTTCCTTTTTCCCTAAAAAAATCCTGTTTTTTCCCCTGAAATTCCCGTTTTCCCACCGTTTCCCACCTCATAGGAGCGTTTCCCGGGGCAGAGCAGCTGGAAGCAGCATTTTTTCCGGGAATCTTTCCGGAGCTGGGAATTCAGGCAGGCCCGGTAGCGCTCGATGGGAAAGGAGCCTTTGGGATGCTTGCCTGGGAAAAGGGAATTCCATGGAATTTGGGATTTTTCCACCTTTTTTTTTTTTCCCAGCCCTGGGTGTGAGGCTAGGGGGGTTTATCCACGGAGGGAAACCGAGACACAGAGCTGGAAAATTCTGGGAAAAGGGGGAATGGCAGGAGAATTCTGGGAAGAGGAAATAGCTGGAAAAATTCTGGGAAAGGAAGAATGGCTGGAAAAATCCCCTTTGCTCCAAGGGGAAAAAAAAACCCAAAGGGATTCCAAACTTGGAATTCTTTCATTTCCATCCCTTTTCCCCCTCAAGTCGGAATTCGAGGTGAGGGAAAAAAAAAACCCCAAATCCCAGCTGGGATTTACCCTTCCAGGACCTGGGAATCGCGGGATTTGACCCCCATCCCTCTTTTCCGTGCCCCGAAAAAGTTGGGAATTCTCTTCCCACTCACTCTTCTCGTTGGCGTAGTAGAAGAAATTCCTTTGGGTGAGGACGCACCAGCGCTTGTGCCACTCGGAGCCGAAAAAGCTGGGCTCTGGAAGGGGGGGAAAAAAAACCGGGAATAACTGGGAAAAATCAGGAAAAGCGAGGAAAAAACAGGAAAAGCAGGAAAAATCCTAATTTTTCATTCCTTCGGGATGCGTTTCTCAGGGATTGGTCGCCGGCGGGGAACGCGTTCGGGGTTAAACCTCCGTGAAACGACTTTTAAGCCTGAGATCAGCGGGAGTTAAGCCAGGCCCAGCTCTGAGCCCAGCTCGGGGAATAACCAGGAGCCGTTTCTGCCTCTTCCCATAAATAATTCCCGATGAAATTGGATTAGGGAAGGGAATAATTTGTGGCTTTCACGGGGAAAGCCGAGATAAGGCCGAGGCTGATTCCGAGCCTGGCTCTTATCTCCGCATTAAACTTGGGATGCTCCCAAATCCCCCGAGCTTCTCCCGCTTTTTTTCTCCTCATTAGTTTTGCCCTCCAGGCCTGAGCCGGGCTTAATTTAATTCCAGGTTTTAATTTGGATGCATTTGGATGCTCTGGAAAAGGGAATGGATCCAGCAGGGCCTTGGAAAAGCCTGGAAGCTCCCGCCTGTGGAAAATCCGTGGATTTCCTGCATTTCCCTGCTCGTTTTGGGTTGGAAATTTGGGATTTTCCCGAAATTCCGAGGGGGACAGCTCCGGATCTTGTTGGCTAATTCCAGGTTTTACCTCGGGATCTCTTCTCCAGGTATCCTTGCATCAAAATATTCCCGGAATCCTGGACGGGCCTTGGGATCTCCTCCGGGCCTGCAGGGAGCCAAGCAAAGGGGAAAGCTTGGAATTTCCCATTGCCACATTCCAAGGTTTCCCTTTTCTTTGGGGAAGCAGAGCAGGGTTGGGGGTGGAAATCCCAGTTTATCCCAATCCCATGGCTATTCCCAGGATTGGGAATAAAGTGTTGGAATTCCAGGATTCAGCAGGAGTTGGCCTTTTTCCCTGGAATCTGGTTGGATTTATGGAAAACACAATTCCCATTGTCCGGTGAGGATCACGGCTCCGCCCATGGAATCTCACCCCGGAGCCTGGAAGGGCTCTGACATTCCCACCTCATCCCAAAAAACACATCCAGGAGATCCCTGGGAATCCTGGGATAGTGGGAGGTGTCCCTGGATGAGTTTTAAGATCCCTTCCATCCCAAATTATCCCAAATTATCCCATAATTCCATCCTTCCGCACTGCCTCAGATTCCAAAGGGGCTGGAACCTCTCTGTGCTCCTGGGAAATCACTTTTCCATGGAGCCGGAATCCCACAGTTTTCCCAGGATTTCACTTTTCCATGGATCCAGAACCCCTCAGTTTTCCCAGGATTTCCCTTTTCCATGCCCATTCCCACCTGGATCAGGCTTTTCCCACCCATGCTGAGCTCCCTAAAAAGCCCAAATTCCCTTCCCAAAAAAAACAACCCCCGACAAATCCAAGTTTTCCTGGGATATTTCCAAGGATATAAAAATATAAATCCGTGAATCCAGAACTCNGGATTTCCCTTTTCCACGGAGGCAGAATTCCCACAGTTTTCCTGGTATTTCCCTTTTCCATGCCCATTCCCACCTGGATCAGGCTTTTCCCACCCATGCTGAACTCCCTAAAAAGCCCAAATTCCCTTCCCAAAAAAAACAACCCCTGACAAATCCAAGTTTTCCTGGGATATTTCCAAGGATATAAAAATATAAATCCGTGAATCCAGAACTCTAAAATCCCTGGAATTCCTTCCCCCATCCCAACATTCCAACCCCTGTCCAGCCAAGCCCCCGCCGTGATCCACAGCGAGCAGGAAAATCCTGAATCATTCCCTAATGGAGCATCCACGCCATCCATCACCGGGCGGGAATTTATCCCCATTAATTCCCTAATCCATGATAAATTTCCTGTCCTTTCCTGTCCGCGCGGGGACTCCGTAAATCCCGACTTTTCCTCCGGCTCCACCGGAGCGTTCAGGTGTGCTCCGACCATTCCTCGTTAGCCCGACGGCCTCATTTTCCCGGGAATTGGCCTTGGAGGCCTCATTTTCCCAGGAATTGGCCTTGGAGGCTTCATTTTCCCGGGAACGGCGAGGCCTTGGAGGTTTTGTTTTCCTGAGAATGGCCTTGGAGGCCTCGTTTTCCNGCCTCCTTTTCCCAGGAATCGGCCTTGGAGGCGTCGTTTTCCCTGGAAGAGAGAGGCCTTGGAGGCTTCGTTTTCCTGGGAATGGTTTTGGAGGCCTCGTTTTCCTGGGAATGGTTTTGGAGGCTTCATTTTCCTGGGAACGGCGAGGCCTTGGAGGTTTTGTTTTCCTGGGAATGGTTTTGGAGGCCTCGTTTTCCCAGGAATTGGCCTTGGAGGCCTCGTTTTCCTGGGAATGGTTTTGGAGGCCTCGTTTTCCTGGGAATGGTTTTGGAGGCCCCATTTTTCCAGGAATGAGGTCTTGGAGACCTCATCCATCTCCTGCCACGTCCACGTGGGACAGGAACATTCCCAGCTCCCCGGGGGAGGTTTATTCCAAGATGGAATCTTGGCTCGGAACAAACTTCCAACCCTGGGTGTTGCCGCTCAAGGATCCTATGGATTCTCTTCCTTCCTGGGATTCTGCGCCTCACCTTTCCCGATATTCCTGGAATTTCTGCCTCGCCGTGCCCCATTTTTGTCCTTCCCGGGGTTTGGAATCCCAAAATCTGGGAAATTTGGGGTCTGGGAGTCCTGGAATTGGGGGATGGGAGCATCCCTGGAGCTCCGGAGTGGGAAGAGGAGGATCCCGGAGCCTCCGGTGTTGGCTGATCCAGGATGAAGCCTCTTCCATTAGGGAAGAGCGGGAGTTTCCCGGAGTCAAAACAATCCCAGGGATTAATGAGGTGCCAGGAGCTCCTTCCCAAAGGGAAAAAAAAACACTGGGAAAAATGAGAGGTTGCTTCCACTTGGAAAAGCTCCCAACTCCCTGAAAATTCCAGCGGTTCCGTGCAGATCCAGGACTCCGAAGTTTGTGTAGCAGAAAATCAGGGATGGAAAAAAAATAAATGGAAGATGGGGAGGGATAAAATCGGGGTCGGATTTTAGGGAAAGGCAGGGAATGAAAAAGTCGGGATTGCTTTTCAGGGAATGCTGCTGGAAGTGGGAATGAATCCCAGGAGGGAAGGGCAGCAGGATCGGTGCCGTGGGAATGGGAGCAGCTCCTGGAGCCTCCATCCCAACTTTCTGCTGGAAATCTCCGGGATGGGCTTGTCCCATGGGAAATCCAGTCTGGAATTTAGGCGGGACTTTGGTCGGACGGGTCCAGCTCAGCCATGGAAAATCCATCCTTAATCCTTCATCCTGATCCTGATCCTTCATCCTCATCCTCATCCTCCATCCCAGCCTCCCCACACATCCCAGCAATCCCAAACCATGTCCCAGGCCCTGAATCCCACAGGAATCCTGCTGGAATATCCCACTGGAGAGCTGGGATCGGCCTGGGGATTCCCTCCTTTCTCCATCTGGGATCACACTGGGAACCCCAAGGTGCCGGGAACTCCAGGGGTGGCAAACTCGGAATTCCAGAGGTAGCTAACTTGGGAATTCTGGGAGTGGTAGACTTGGAATTCCAGAGGTGGCTAACTTGGGAATTCCAGAGATGGCAAACTCGTGAATTCTGTAGGCAAAAAACTTGGGAATTTTGGAGACGGCAAACTCGGAATTCCAGAGGTGGCTAACTTAGGAATTCTGGAGGCAAAAAACTCGGGAATTCCAGAGGCGACAAATTTGGGATAACTCCCCTCAGCGGAGCAAATCCGGGGTGGGGGGAATCCAGAATTCCTTGGAATTCCATCCACAGCCCCGGAGCTGCCGAACACCTCCCATAAATCCCAGCTCATCCCGGGAACTCACTCCGGGATCACCCCTCCGCCCTCCCACGGCTTTCCCGTGTTCCCGATAAGGAGCTCATCCATCACGGCCCGGGGTGGGGGGGCGGGAAGGGGGGAAAGGGCGGGATGGGGGCCGGGATTTATCGGGAATGTGTCATTCCCGGCGCACGCCCCGCGGGACAAATGGATCCTCCATCATTCCCGGCCGCTCCGCACCTGCGGCCGCGCGCGCTCCGGGAGAGGGAGGCCGGAGCCGAGGGTTTGATGGATTCTCCCCCGACTTTAATGGATGTAAACAAACAAAGGAGAGAGAGAGAGAGAGAGAGAGAGAGGAGGGAAACATCAAATAATTCCCGTGACAGCTCCCGAAAGGAGCCGGGAGAGAGGGAAGCGCTTCCCAAAGGGAGCCGCGTTTGATGTGGGATGGGGATTTGTAAACAGCGGCGGCTCCGGATCGCGCCTTATCCAAATATTTCCCTTTCCCAGCGCCGGCTGAAAGTCGGGAATGATGGCTTTGGACTCTTCAACTTTCAGCTTTCACCCCGCGGCTCCGGAGGGGAGGGAGAGGGGGAGACCCCCACCCCACCTCCCATTCCCGCCGGGATTTGATCCTTAAATCCCCCCATGGAAAAGCTGATAAGGAGCACCTGGAGATCAAACTGGAGCCGCGCATTCCCGCTTTTCCAGAGGGTCCTGAGCCCTTCCAGGGACCCCTCGGCTCCAAAAGGAGGAGGGAGAGAAGGAAGGAAAGGGGGGGGAGTCATTCCCATTCCTGCCGGGATTTGCTCCCAGTTCCCCCATGGAAAAGCTGGAATGGGGCACCTGGAGTTCAAACTCCCAGCGCTGCTCTTCCCGCACATTCCCGCTTTTCCAGAGGGTCCTGAGCCCTTCCAGGGACCCCTTGGCCCCAAAGGAGGAGGGAAGTGGGAGTGACCCCCATTCCTGCCGGGATTTGCTCCCAGTTCCCCCATGGAAAAGCTGGAATGGGGCACCTGGAGTTCAAACTCCCAGCGCTGCTCTTCCTGCACATTCCCAGTTTTCCAGAGGGTCCCAAGCCCCTCCGGGACCCCTCTGGTCACACCCCTCATCCATCCCATCCCTTTTTTCCCCTCTGGGAATGGCTCCAGGATCAGGATCCGTCCATGAATCAATCCCAGAGGGATGAAGCTCCCCCGGCCATGGATGAAGAGGACTTGGGATGCTGAGCCACGGGAGCAAATCCCAAATCCCTTTTCCTTATTCCCAATAGCGAAAAGGAGACACCGGGCAGCGATCCCAGGGAAAATCCCGGATTTTGGGCAGCTCAGGGTGTGACAGAGGGGAATCGCAAAGTTTAATCCCGGCGCTAAAATTCGGGAATAAAAGGGAGGGAATTAAAGAACCTTTCCGCCATAAATCTCCCGGGAATTCTCGCCCGGGCTCCGGGGTCACATCCCGGCTCTTTAAAAACGCATCCCAGGAAAATGGAGCTCTCCCATCGCCTTCCCGGGAATATTTACGGCCTCCGGGAAGGGCTCGCGGGCAGAATTCCCACTGGGAATGACCAAGGTCAGCGTCGGGACGGACGCGGCTGAGGGATTTCCCTCCCGAGGCTCCAAGGCCGGGAGATCCCAACCCTGGAGCTGCTCCCAAGGGATGCTCCCGGGGTTTGGGGTCGCGTCCCGGGGCTGGAATCAGGGAAGGGCCATGTCATTCCAGGATTTTGCCACAAGGAAGCAGCAGAAGCTCAGGATTGGAGCCGGGAGTGGAGAGGCCCCGGCGGGAGCAGCCCCAGCCGAGGCTGGGAACCCCAATTCCTAAATTTCCACCCCAAAATGGGGCTGGGAACCCCCGGCTGGGATCCTGATTCCCAAATTTCTCATCCCAAGAAGGGGTTGGGAATGTGAGCTGGGAACGCCAATTCCCAAGTTTCCACCCCAAAACGAGGCTGCGCTGATCCCCTTCCCAAATTTCCCCGGGGTGAGCCTTCATCACCCCAAAACTGAAATTTCTGGGATCTCCATCCCAATCCTGGAGGTTTTTATCCTAAAAACCCCGGAGAGGGGGAAAATCCCTAAAACCAGACCTGGGGGAAGTCAGGCTCTCCCAGCTCCTGGTTTGGGTGAAACTCACCAAGTCTGGCTTTTCCTGATCCCATTTTTCCTTAAATCCAGCCCAGGGGACACCGGAGTGTCCTGTCCCCATCCTTGTCCCCATTCCCATCCCCATCCCTGTCCCTCCACACCCCCGTTATTCCCAGTTTTAGGATGTGGCCTCTCCGTGCTCCCATTCCTGCTCCAATTGGGAATTCCAATGGAAATGGAGGAAAGGGTGGCAGCTTCCTGTCCCCATCCATGTCCCTGTCCCTGTCCCTGTCCCTGTCCCCATCCCTGTCCCCATCTCCATCCCTATTCCTCCACACCCCTGTTATTCCCAATTTTAGGATGTGGCCTCTCCGTGCTCCCATTCCCACTCCAATTGGGAATTCCAAGGGAAGCGGAGGAGAGGGTGGCAGATCCCTGTCCCCTATCCCCGTCCCTGTCCCTGTTCCCATTCCCATCCCTGTCCCTCCCCACCCCCGTTATTCCCAGTTTTAGGGTGGTGGCCTCTCCGTGCCCCCATTCCCGCCGGGAATTCTCTGGAAGCGCTGGCTCCTCTCCCGCCTTTCCCTCTCCTGACCTCATCACTTTTCCCCCCTCTCCAGAAGTGCTGAGCGCGGCTTTCCCGGGGATTATTTATCCGCCGGAGAAATGATTAAAAAAATTATTGGGATAAAAAAAGGGGAGATAAAACAAAACATCGATCGCTCCGGCCGCATCCGCCTCTGGAAATGTGGGAAGTGACAGCGGATAAAGGATGGCAGGGCCGGGAAAAAAACAGGAGCTGCTTTTTATGGCAGCTCGGATTCCCACAAAGTCATAAATTCGGGATGTCATGGATCGGGAGATTGTGGGGAACAGCTCCAAATGTGGTGGGTTTGGGGGATTTTTGGGTAGAAATCCAGGTGGGATCAGGGAGTCAGGACCCCAAATCCAGGTGGGATCAGAGCTCCAGGACCCCAAATCCAGGTGGGATCAGAGCTCCAGGACCCCAAATCCAGGTGGGATCAAGGACCCAGGACTCCAAATCCAGGTGGGATCAGGGAACCAGGGGGGGACATTCAGACCCCAAAATCCAGGTGGGATCAACATCCAGGATCCAAAAATCCAGGTGGGATCAGGGATCAAGGACTCAGGGGGGACATTGGGACCTTATCCCAAAACCCAGGGATGGAGACTCAGGATTAACCAGAACCTCAGGACGCTTTTCCCGTGGAAATGAAGCCTCTTCCCAACTTCCCAGCCTGGATCCGAGCCAGGATGATCCCAAACTTTCCCCTCCCGGCCGTTCCCTCATTCCCCCATCCCCTTGGGAAGGGAGGCACGGGGACATCTCCGGGAATTTGTCACCCTGCGCGCGGAGCTGACATTTATGGGGCCCCGAAAATTGGAAAAGTGAGGATTTTATTGCTCTCTCCGTCAAAAACCGCGGCTCCATCCGAGGCCCGGGAAACGTGGGATCGATATCCCAGCCTTTCATATCATCCCGGAAAACACACACACACACACACACAAAAAAAAATCATTATCCCGTTACTTTTATTATGGAATTACGGCTGAAAAATGGGAGCTGGGGGTGGTTTCCATTTCCTTGGCTGTTTTTGAGAGGTTTTTTCCCCTCCCCTGATGCCTCTGGATCGAATCCCGATGGGATGGGGAGAGGGATTTGGGTGTGGGGTGGGAAGGGCTTGGCTCTCCCTGCAATTTTTCTCCAAGTTTTTGCCCCAAATCCATGGGGAAAATGCAGCTTTTCCTGCCTTTCCCTCCTCCCTCTCCTTTCTGATCTGTCCTGGAGGGAAAAGTCTCCTTCGGAAGCCTCACAACCCTCGGGAAGACAAACTCACCCCCATAAAATCCGGGATTCATGGAATGGGGGAACGCGGAGCTGACACCTCAATTCCACTTGGGATCCAGCGGTGAGAGGGAGCAGGGCTGGTTCCTTGGGATCCATCCCATTATCCCAGATCCCATTCCTGCTCTCGGGGATAGATCCAGTGGCCTCCTTCTCCATCCCAGGGACAGCCTGGCACACGTGGATTCCCGGGATTCACGGAATGGGGGAACACAGGGAGAGCCAAATCCTTGATTCCGGGTAAAAGGAATGAGATTCCAGGGATGAGAGGGAGCAGGGCTGGTTCCTTGGGATCCATCCCGTTATCCCAGCTCCCATTCCAGCTGCTGGGAGGCCAGGATTGGGGCAGGAAATCCCAGCCTGGAGCACACCAGGAGAGCCTGGCCCGTGTGGATTCCCGGGATTCATGGAATGGGAGAGCCAAACCCTCAACGTCACTTTGGAACCAGGGATGAGAGGGAGCAGGGCTGGTTCCTTGGGATCCATCCCATTATCCCACCTTTATCCAGCGCCCGGAATGTTGGGATCAGGGAGGTAAATCCCAGCCTGGAGCTCCATCCTGGCAGTCCCCGGGAATCCTCTCCATGCTCTCTTCATTATCCCATTCCCAGCGGGAAGTTATGAGCTCCTTCCCAGCTCCCGCTATAAAAAGTGATGGATGGCCGGGAAACCTCCGGGAGTTCATCCATTCTCCCATTAAATTTTCCTTTAATTGGTCTCGGAGTCAATCAGGAACTCGCCGGAGAGTGAATTAAGGAAAAGGAAAAGAGGGAAAGATCCACGGAGCGGGAGGGAGCCGAGGGAGGGAACTTTGGGCTGTTCGTGGATAAATCCCGCGGGATTTGCTTCCAGAGGGGCTGGAATGAGAGTCCTGTGGGATCGAGGGATCTCCAGGAGGGGGGAATTGGCCAGGTGATGCCAAATAACCAAAAAAGTCCTTGGAAAACACCAGGAAATCTGGGTGGGAGTGACAGCAAAGCGATGGGATTTCCCATTTCCCCCATTTCTTATGGAATTCCAAGGAGCAGGATTAAAGCTCTCCCTGCCCTACACCCACATTCCCACCCCAGGGACTCAGCTCTGTCCCTGGGGAACACCGGGAATGTCTCCGTCCCTCAGGAACACCAGAAATGGCTCCATTCCCCCTTCTAGGAACACCAGGAACACCTCCATCCCTCAGGAGCACCAGGAACGCCTCCATTCCCCCTTTTAGGAACACCAGGAACACCTCCATCCCTCAGGAGCACCAGGAATGGCTCCAACCCTCAGGAACACTGGGAACGGCTCCATTCCCACTTTTAGGGACACCGGGAACACCTCCATCCCTCAGGAACACCGGGAACACCTCCATCCCTCAGGAGCACCGGGAATAGCTCCATTCCCCCTTTTAGGAGCACCGGGAACACCTCCATCCCTCAGGAGCACCAGGAACAGCTCCATCCCTCAGCAACACCGGGAACAGGTCCATTCCCATTTTTAGGAACACCAGGAACACCTCCATCCCTCAGGAGCACCAGGAACACCTCCATTCCCACTTTTAGGGACACAGGGAACACCTCCATCCCTCAGGAACACCTCCATCCCTCAGGAGAACCGGGAGCAGCTCCATTCCCCGTTCCCGGGAGCGCGCCGGGCGGGAAGGCAGCGGAGCCCTAAATCTCGGCGCGGGAAGATTTACTGCCGCCATTGCCTTCCTTTAGTGCAAATCCAATCGGGCAGTAATGGCGGAACACGGCAGCGCCGTCACCCGGGGCTGATGGCTCCCATAAAACCCATGTCATTCCCGACGGATGAGTTTATAAACGGGAACAAACCCTCGGCGCTGACAGGAACATGAAACCCATTCGCCGTTTAAGCGCTTCCCATTTTTTATTCCCTCGCCGCCGCGGCCGAGGGTTCCCGGGAGCGCTGACGGGGGATGGGGTTTAAATCCTAAAACCGGGCCTAAGCTGAGCTGGAGCTGCTCGGTATCCAAAAGGATTTATCCGTTTTCGGCTTTGGAAAAGATCCCAGGGACCCCAAGATTCCCAAATTCCTAAAATCGGCCCTAAAATCAGCCCTAAAACCGGTCCTAAGACTAGCCCTAGAACCAGCCCAAAACCCCCCTGGATCTGCTCAGCATCCAGCAGGATTTATCCCTTTCCCACTTTGGAAAAGCTCCCAGGAACCTCAAAATTCCCCAAATCCTAAAAGCAGCCCTAAAAGCATCCCCAAAACCTGGCCTAAAACCGGGCCTAAAACCAGCCCTAAATCCAGCCTGGACCTGCCCAGCATCCAGCAGGATTTATCCATTTCCATCTTCGGAAAAGCTCCCAGCGATCCCAAGGCCCCGAAATCCTAAAACCAGCCCTAAAACTCAGGATCTGCTCCCGCGGGATTCATCCCATTCCCACTTTGGAAAGGCTCCCAGCGATCCCAGATTATCCCGAGGTTGTCGCCATGGCAACGGGCGGGAATTAAACCCCCCCTCCCCCCTCCCCCCAATTCCAGGTGTGTTTGGATTGTTCCTCCCGGAGATTTTCCAGCCCTTTCGGCACCTCCTCATTTCCCAGAGCAAATATTTGTGGAATATTGTCCCGGAGCCGAGGGGGGAAAAGGGGGGAGAGCTCCACCTGCTCCCAGAAATCCGCGGATGTTTTTCTCCGGGAAAACAGGGAAAAAGCCCAAATAGGAAATCCTGGAATGGTTTGGGTTGGAAGGGTCTTCAATCCCATCCATTCCCATCCCATTCCACGGGCAGGGACGTTTCCTGTTGTCCCAGGGTGCTCCAGCCTGGCCTGGGATAATTCCAGGGATCCAGGTGCAGCCATGGCTTTTCTGGGAATTCCATCCCGAAATCCCACCTGAATTTCCTCCCTCCCACTTGGGAATTCCACACATTCCCTGTGTTCTGTCACTCCAGCTCCTGATTAAAACATTCCGGATGGGTGGGAATGTCCCTGCCTGGTGCTGGATCCCAGGGGAAAGCCTGGAAATTCCCATTTTCCCTCTCCCATGATCGATTGTCTCCCTCTGGAAAACTGGGATTACAGCGGTGAACCTTTCCTGGGAAGCGCTGGGTGATCCTCAGCACCGGAAAACGATCGGAATTCTTCCCTATTTCTAAAGGAATTAAGATGGGAATGATCCTCCACCAGCCAGATCTGACTCCTTTCCTTGGGAAAAAGGAGCAGGAATACCTTTGGCTCCTCCAGATCTGATCCGGCAGCAGCTCCATGGAATTCCATAGGAATCCTCGATCCCTGAGGATCTGCAACCGCGGAACCACGGATTGGGATCGGGATGGGATCGACCTCAAATCCTCCCCAAGATTTTGGGAATCTTGGGGTCACTGGGAGCCATTCCAGAATTCCAGGAATTGCGAATCCTCAGGGATCTCGTTCCAAGCCCCTCCCACCGAGCCAGGTTCGGATCATGGATCCGCGGATAAAAACATGGAAAACTGGGAGAGGGAAAAAGATTCCCACACAAATATCCCGGAGCTGACTTTTCCTGGACATCCTGGATCCAGGGGTGTTCCCACCCGGATCCTCTCCCTCCCTCCCTTCCTTCCTTCCTTCCTGGCCTGGGAGCTCTGGGAACAGCCTGGAATCCTATCCCAGAGGGAAGGAAACAGCACCAGAGCCTCCGGCCATAAATCCGTGCCCATCCCATGGAAATTCCAGAGCCAGGAATGTTTCCTCCTTCCCTGAGCAGCTCCATCCTTATCTTTACGGGAGCAGCCCCTTCCCCTAAACCTGACATTCCTGCCCCAAACAGACCAGGAAAAGCTAAAACTGGGATTTTATGGAAAGAAACAAATTCCAGGGAGATTCCTGCCTCTTATCCCCCACGCCCGGGCTCAACCACACGGCAAAAAAATTGGGAATCATCCCCAAATTCCTTGTGGGACTCATCCCTAAATCCTCCTTTTTTTAAGGGATTGGCACAAGCCAGGAAGAACCAAAAAACTTGGGAATCATCCCCAAATTCCTTGTGGGACTCATCCCTAAATCCTCCTTTTTTTAAGGGATCAAGGCCCAGTTTTCCCTCCACAAGACAGGAACACCCCAAAAACTCGGGAATCATCCCTAAATCCCATTTTTTTCGGCATCGAGGCCCAGTTCTCCCACCACAAGCTGGCAACAACCCCAAAAAACTTTGGGAATCCTTCCGGGCTCACCCCTGGGATATTCATTTTTTAAGGAAAAGCCTCAATCCCGAGGGGAGGAAATTTTATCTTTTTTTTTTCCCACCTGGGGAGCCTCTCCCACATTTTCCAGCATGAACCAAGGCTCATCCCGGAGCTCTCGGTTTTCCCGGAGCCTCCGAATCCCACGGAACCCCCGCAGAATCCCGGGAAGGACGCGGCGGAATCCCATAAAGGATGATTTATCCTCCTGCGTGAGCCGCACGGCATCGCCATTTCCAGGATAAATGCCGGGAGTAAATCGTCGTTTATGTCGGATCCCGACCGCCTTTACGAGTTTTCCCGAGAAAAGAAGGAACCTTCCCGGGCTTTATTTCTTCCGTCGGAGCCTCTCGAGCTCCGGATCGGGGGTTTAGCCAGGGATTGAGTTTTTCCCGCTTTTTTCCAGGCGGATGCTGGTCCCAGGGGGGAAATTGTGGGATTTGGGATGGGTTTAAATCAGGGTTAAAGGGAAGTGGTGCCGCTCCCGGGGGTTTAATTTGAGGATCGGTTGGGATTCTCTGGAAAATCCTGGTTGGGAAAATGCTCGTTCCCACCCAAAGTTTGGCCGCGGCGCGCGGAGAATCCCTTGGGAATGTGGATGGGAAAAACTCCTCATTCTCACCCAAAGTCTGGCCTCAGCTAGGGGAGAATTCCCTGGGAATTCCTCTGGGAAAAATCCCTCATTCCCACCCAAAATCCGGCCCCGAAGAGTGAAGAATCCCTTGGGAATCTGCACCTGGGTATCCATGAGGATGCTCCAAGGAACCTCCCCAAGTCCAACCCCAGTGGTCGGAGAATCCCTCAGGAATCTCCCTGGGAAAAAAAACTCATTCCCACCCAAAATCCAGCCCTGAAGAGCAGAGAATCCCTCAGGAATATCCTCAGGGAAAAACCTGGGAATGACGAACAGGGATGGGAGACAAAATGGGACGAACCCAAAGAACTCCCGGGAAAAACAAATCCCAAAATCTTCCACACCACGGGAAGGATGTCCAGGGATGGAAGATGTGGGAATGCCAGGATGGGAGATGGGACAACCCTCGGGAGATCCCGGGAAAAGCAAATCCCAAGATCTCTCAGAACCCGGGAAAAGCAAACCCCAAGATCTCCCAGATCCCGGGAAAAGCAAATCCCAAGATCTCTCAGATCCCGGGAAAAGCAAACCCCAAGATCTCCCAGATCCCGGGAAAAGCAAATCCCAAGATCTCCCAGATCCCGGGAAAAACAAATCCCAAGATCTCTCAGATCCCGGGAAAAGCAAACTCCAAGATCTCCCAGATCCTGAGAAAAGCAAACCCCAAGATCTCTCAGATACCAGGAAAAGCAAACTCCAAGATCTCCCAGATCCTGGGAAAACCAAATCCCAAGATCTCCCAGGCTGCGGGAATGACATCCAGGGACAGGAGACGAAATGGGACAACCCCAAAGAGCTCCTGGAAAAATCAAATCCCAACACCTCCCACACCTCAGGAATCTCCCAACACCCGGAAAACCTTTCCCGTGGGAGCACCCACCCATGCCTCCCCCGCTCCCAGAGGGGCGGGAAGCACACCCCAACCCTTGGATCCTCCCAAAAACTCCAGCACGAACCTCCCCCAAATCCAAGGAAACCTCGGAGAGCCGGGAAAAAGGTCAAGGGAGGGGGGGGAAAAACAATCAGCTTTTCCAACAGCTTCCTTCGGAGCAAAATATTATGAGTTCTCCCTTTTTCCTTTTTTTTTTTTCCTCCTGTTTTTATGGAATGAGGCTCTGGCAGTTCTCCGGGAAGAAAA
>VZTN01006506.1:14859-26240 GCA_013400515.1 Erpornis zantholeuca
AAAAAAAAAAAAAAAAAAACCAAAAAACACGGAAAAAAAAAATCCGGGAGTTCTTCCCAGGTCTGAGGTTTGGAAGGTGCCGTCGGAAAAATCGGGAATGCTAATAGGGATTTATGAAATCGCCGTTGATTCCTAATAAAATTATGGCGGCGATTCCCCGACTCCATTAATTCCGAAGGTGTTAATTGGGAGCAGAGCGGAGTCCGCGGATGGGAATTAATTAATTAATCAATCAGCGTTCCGGGATGGTTTTTCCCGCTTCAAATCCCATTTTTTTTTTGGTTTTTTTTTTTAATCTTTTTATTATTCCCTAATTATTTTCCGGCCTCGGGATGGCCTCGTGCAGCAGCGGCTGCAGTTCTCCGGCGCATCCTGGTTTATCCCGAAGAAAAACTTGGATCTTTATCTCCAGCCCATCCTCAACCCCCAAATTCCCGGGATCTGACGCTCCTAGGGATCGCAGCCTCATCCCGAATATTCCGAAATGAAAACATTTCAAGCTCTGATTTTTCGGGATGTTAAATCCTCTTTTTCCCACTTTTTTCCCACGTCCCAGCCATCCCAAAAAAGCTCCTTGGGTTTATTGGGATCGTGTTCCAAGCTCCCCGAATTCCCAATAATCTGCGGATCCCTGAGATTACCCCAAATCCAACTTTTCCAGAGGGTTTGGAGCAGGGAAGTGAAACTTTTCTCCCAGAAATTGCTGTTTTTTGTTAAGCCCTGATGGTCCAAGAAATTCCAGGTGGTGACAAATTCCCAGCCCATTCCACACATGGAATTTGGGCACTTCCTTATTTCCTTCCCAGCCCACCCGGATCTGCCAAAAACCAGGGAATGCCGAGGATAATTCCAGGTTGGTTTTTTTTTAAGGTGAAACATGGGAAAAGCTTGGAATTCTTCACCGGGATGAAGTTGGGAATTCCCCCTGGATCCCGTGGTTGTTGTCTTTTCCCAAAGATTTCCATGGATAAATCGGGATGGAAATATTTGGATTTGAAGGGAATTTGATTTCCTGGATATCCACAGAGCAAAGCAAAGACATGGAGAATTTCCAGGAAAAAAAAAAAAAATCAGGATCAGGGGGAATCCCAAGGAGCCAAAGGAAGGTTTGGGAATGATGATGGACGAGCCCAGGAAAAGGAGATTTTTTCCCCAAAAAAAAGCCGGGAATGCTCAAATTGGATCCAGCCTCTCCCCTCCTCTCCTCGGATTATTTATAATTCCTGCTTTTCCCAGGGAAGGGCTTAGAGGGAGGGGATGTTCCCTAAGTGCTTCATTCCCATTATCCCGCGATTACCGGGAAGAGCTGCATTCCTTTAATAACTCCTATAAAGCTCGGGATAAATCCATCAGGGGGGAAAGCATCGGGAATAAAACATTCCCTGGAAATAAGGGACGCCGAGATTTATGGAAAACCTCCCCGGTTCGTTTCGGGATCGAGGTGGTTTTGGGATCGTTTTTTTTTTTTTTCTCCTCCTTTTTTTGCGTCCCTAATGTTGCCTTTTTCCATGGAAAATCCTCCTGTTCTGGCTGCTTAAATAAACAGGATTAAAGGAATGTTTTTCCTGCCTCTCTCTCCCAGGATTGTTTGGGAATAAACACAGGGATAAGGGGAATTAAACAGGAATAAATAATCAATCAAAAATTGGGAATAAATACAGGAATAAAAGGATTCTTTTCCCCCCTTATTTAAAATATTTTGAGTTTTGGAGTGAGATCTTCCGGAGTTTTTTGGGAAGCTGGAATATTCCTGCGAAGCAGGAGCAGGGATGGATTTAAATGGATTTTTCCTGTGTTTAAAACCGGGATTTGCAGCAGGAATTCCCTGGTTTTATTTCCCCTTTAAATGCTTCCTCAATATCCACCTGGATTTATGGGAATCAGGGAATTCTGAGGTGGCAGAAGGAAGCAGCTCCCACTTCCCTGCCTGAAAATTCCTCCTTATCCGTTAGGAATTCAAGCGGAAAATCCAGGAATCCTCCAGGAGCAAGGGGGATGTGGAAGGGTGGATCCCAATCCCTGATCCCGGTGGGATGATCCCGGCCTGGAATTGTGCCTGAGGCACGGCTGGGAATGGCCTCGGCACCGAGGGGATTTGTGGGAATTCGGGAAAAACCCAAAGCCATCGTTTCCAGGCTTTTCCACATCCGGAATCCCACATCCCGCATCCCAAATCCAGCATCCCACAGCCAGGATCTGCATCCCAAACCTCCCATCCCACACCAGCATCCCGAATCCCACATCCAGGATCTCCCATTCCATATCCAGGATCCCAAATTTTACATCCCGCATCCAGGATCCCACATCCCAAATCTCACATCTCAAATCCTGCATCCCTCATCCCAAATCCCAAATCCTGCATCCCAAATCCCGCATCTCTCATCCCAAATCCTGCATCCCTCATCCCAAATCCCGTGTCCCTCATCCCAAATCCCGCATCCCTCATCCCAAACCCCGCATCCCTCATCCCAAATCCTGCATCCCTCATCCCAAATCCCGCATCCCTCATCCCAAATCCCGCATCCCGAATCCCAAATCCCGCATCCCGAATCCCAAATTCGCATCCCGTGTCCCTCCCGGCTCCGCAGGCAGGTGGCAGTGGCGCCATTTCCCGGAGAACATTCCCAGCTGGAAATCTCCAAAGCGGGAAGAGGAGGGGGGACAGGAACCGGGAATGAACTCCCCCCAATAAACACCGGGAATTCTCTCCCTCCGTGGATCCACGTCTCCCAAAAAAACCCCTCAGTGATCCCGGATAAAGTCCGGGAATGGGAATTGGATGTGTCGAGGGTTTATCCCATTCCCAAAAAAGTGATGGATGAGGGGATCGTGCCTCAAAAATTCCAAGTGGAGCTTCCGATTCCCTCCCGATCCCGGCGGTCCCAAAGGCCCCCTTGGAAAATCCCACAAATCCCATGATCCGCTGGGTGAAACCCCTTCAGAATTCCAAGGAAATTCCGTCCCCACTTCACTCGGTATTCCAAGGAAATTAAGATCCATTGGAATAACGAGGGGGGAGATCAACATCCCTGTGTTCCTGCTTTTTTCCATGGAAAACTGAACCTTTTCCATGTTTCCCGGTCATAAATCCTGGGAAATTCGCCCGCCAAGGTCAGCGGGAGCAGCGCGGGGATGAATTCCTGGATTCCTGGTCAAGGAGGGAGTGGGGTCAGGGAATTCTCCTCATGGAATGGAGCTGGGAATGCCGAGCTCAGATTCGGAACCGGGAGAAGCACTGGGAAAGGGGAAAGAGGAGCCACAGATTCCCAAAGGGAATGACATTCCTGGGAATTCCAATTCCAGGGAGGGGCCAAGGAGGGAGAACGGAGCCAAGTCCAACTCGGGAAAGGAAATTCCCACTTTTTTTTAATTAGTAGGGATGATGAGGGAGTGGGAATTGGAGCCTTTTCCATCCCAAAAAAGGATGGAAAAATGGGAAGTCTTAAAGCAAATCCGGTTGTGTTTCCCGGTGTTCCTCTCTTTTTTGGGAATGGGATAACTTCCCGGATTTCCTAGTGAGGTCGGAGCCTCACCGGGAGCTCATTCCGTGGATTTATCCCCAAAAAAGATGGAGAGAGGATGATTTAACCCAACCCTGTTGTGTTCCTCCGTTTCTCCGGAGTGGGAGGACTTCCCGGATTTCCCGAATGGGCTGGGAATGGGAGGTCGATGTCTGGGACTGGAATGGATTCCAGGAAATCCATCGGAGTTTGGATGAGGTTCCATGAGTTAATCCCCATTCCAGAGGCAGGGAAAAACCAGGAAAAAGCTGGGAAAAGCCATTCCCAAATCCCAAGCATTGATTGCTCCCCATGGTTATTCCCAATCCCAACCCAAAGGGACGAGCAGGGAGGAGCACCCAGGGGTTGCCTTCTCCTTTCCCATCAGAATTCCAGGGATTTTCAGGATTTTCCCTTAAAAACCCCCTCCCACCACCCCGAACTCCTGCAGGATGGGGATCCATCCCCTCTGGAAGTTTAATTTTCCAAGGAAAAGCAGGCGCGGGGCTCCAGCTCCGTGCAGTTGCCAAGGGCAAACCCCCGGCGCTCCCAATCCCTCCCAGAATTCCCAATAAAAGCCGAGGCCGTGAACTCCAGGCGGGAAAGGCGGGAATGGCTTGGATTTGACCGCGGGATGACCTCGGCCCTTCCCGGCCCGGAGGACTCCGGCACCGCTCGCCCTTTTCACAACATTCCTGGGGTTTTGTTTTTGCTTTTTTTTTCCTTGGAAAGCAGATCCTGGGAGGAGCCGGAGCAGCCTCCAAACCATCCCCGACCCTGCCCTGGGAATTCCATCCCGGGAAAAAAAAGGGATGGCTCCCCTTTCGCAGAGCTCAGGAGAATCCTGGAACAAAAAAAAAAAACAGGGAAAGAGGATGCGGAGCTCGGGAAAAAAAGGGAGGAAGGGAATCTCTCCTCTCCTTGTGTTCCCCGATCCTGGGATTTGGGGTTTTTCCCAAATAAATGCTAAAAATCCCTATTTAAGTATCCCTAAATGTCCTGATTTAGCTATTCCTAAATATCCTGAAATATTCCTATTTAAATATCCCTAAATGACCCTAAACCTTCCTAAGCCTCCCTATTGAAACATCCCTAAATATCCCTATTTAAATATTCCCTAAATATTCCTAAATATTCCTGAATATCCCTAAACCTCCCTATTTAAGTATCCCTAAATATCCCGATTTAAACATCCCTAAATCTCCCTATTTAAATATCCCTAAATATCCCCCAAATATTCCCAAATTTCCCCATTTAAATATCCCCCAAATATTCCCAAATTTCCCTATTTAAATATCCCTAAATATCCCCAAATTCCCCTATTTAAATATCCCTAAATATCCCCCAAATATTCCCAAATTTCCCTATTTAAATATCCCTAAACCTCCCCTTTAAAAACATTCCCAAATATCCCTGAATATCCCGATTTGAATATCCCGAAATTCCCCTCCCCATCCCTTCGGCTGCTCCGTGGTTTTGGTTTTTTTTTTTTATTCCAAGGATGAAATTCCAGCTCTTTTTATTCCTCCCTCCCTTCCCTCCCTTCCCTCCCTCCCTTTTTTCCGCCCGGGCATAATTTTGGATCTTATTATTCCAAGGAAAATGAGGGAGGAGCGCGGCAGCCCCGGCGCTAATGGAGCCCAACGATTCCATTAATCCCGAGGAAAATTACGGAGCACAAAGGTTAGGAAAACCGGGAGCTTCCCACTCCTCCACCTCGGCACCGAGGCCCCCAGCCCAAAACTGGAGTTTTCCTGCTTTTTTTTATGGAATTAAGATCAGGAGGTTCCGGTGCGAAGTCGGCAGCAATCCGGGAAAAGTGGAATTTTTCTTCCCGGGAAAAGCGGAATTTTGGGAATTCTGGCTGCTGCTGCCTCAGTTTCCCCAGGTGAAAAATGGGAATGAGGATCCCATCCTCTCCCAAAGAGCATCCAGGATTCCCAAATTCCCCAAAAATTCCTCCGAATGCTGTTATTATCCAAGTTTACTCTGCCTGGATCTGTGGCTCGAAACCCACGGAATTCCGACCAAAGCAACAAAATCAGGGAGAAAAAACAAAAAGAGGGAAAGGAATTTTTTTTCCTAAAAATTCCAGGTGCCGAGGCCATGGGAAAAATGGGAAAAATCCGAGTTTTCCTCAGCTTTTCCAGAGGCTGCAGCAGGTGGAGCCCAGCCTGTCCCAATCCTGCTTTAATTCCCTTCGGGATGGAAGGAAAAGCTCAAGGAGGAAACATCCGGATGCCTCCCCAAAATCTGGGAATGCTGCATTCCCGAATTCCCATCTCTGCAGGGCTGAAAGCTCTGGAATTTCCTGGTCCTGGAAATCCAAGCTCAGAGAGGAGGGCGAGCCCTGAATCCAATTCCGTGTGTTCCCAGAGGAATTCGGCTCCAAAGGGTTCCCAGAATTTCCCCACAATCCCAGAGGAATTCGGCTCTGAAGTCATCCCAAAATTTCCCCACAACCCCAAGGAAATTCAGCTCCAAATTCCTCCCCAATCCCAGAGAAATTCAGCTCCGAAGGGTTCCCAGAATTTCCCCCCTTTGGGAAAGCCCAGGAATTCCGGGAGCCTTTTAATTCCTTGGGAGGAAAAACTTGGGATCCCTCCCTGCTCCAGGAAAACTTTGCTCCGGATTTTGTGGCGGGGAAAGAAAATCGCCGGGAAAACAATTCCAGGAAGGTTTTCCACATTCCCAACCCCTGACCGGATGCTGCTGGTGACACCTCAGGGACACGAGGGCAGAAATTCCCGGGAAAATCCAGCCAGGAAGGATTTGAGAGAAACCATGGGCTGGGAAAGGAATTCCCGGGAATTCTCAGGATTATGGAGGAGCCAATCTCGCAGCTCTCTCCATGGTTTTTCCATGGTTTTTCCATGTTTTTTCCATGGTTTTTCCGGTCCCTCCCGGAGCTGTTAACGTCCCCCAGGGCCCTGGGAAGGATGTCCCCATCCAGCTCAGCTCCAATTCCCAAGAAACTCCTGGAATATTCAGGATGGAGTCTGGGCAGGGCCCCCTGGGATTCCTTCCTCTTCCTCGGGAATGGGAGAAGAGAAGGAATTCAAGGAATGGGAAAAGATGTGAATTTCAGCCGGGTTGGGAAGCCGAGAAGATGCCAAGCTGTGCCAATTTTTCCATGGAAAAGGCTCCAATCCCATCCTCTGGGATCTCCAGGGGGGAGAATGGAGGAGTTTTAGGATCTGGAAAATCCTGGAATGGTTTGGGATGAAGGGACCTTAAAGCTCATCCCATTCCCACCCCCATCCGGATCCATTATCCCGGATTCCTCCAACCTGGCCTTGGACACTTCCGGGGATGTGGAAGTGGGAAATCCCAGAATTTCCATGGGAAATCCATTCCAGGCCCTCCCCACCCTCCCAGGTTGGAATTTCTCCTGAATTCCCAACCTAAATCCCTGTTTTCCATCCTCAAACCTCTTTTCTCCCATCCCAGTTTTTCCCTTGAACTCCATCCCTGGGGTTTGCTCCAAGGGAAGGGATTTTTCCCAAATTCCCAAGTTAAATCCCATTTTTCCATCCTCAAACCTCTTCTCCCATCCCAAATTTTTCAGTGGACCTCATTCCCAGGCCTCATTCCACGGGCAGGGACTTTTCCTGAATTCCCAAATTAAATCCTCTTTTCCATCCTCAAACCTCTTCTCCCATCCCAAATTTTTCAGTGGACCTCATTCCCAGGCCTCATTCCACGGGCAGGGACTTTTCCTGAATTCCCAAATTAAATCCTCTTTTCCATCCTCAAACCTCTTCTCCCATCCCAGATTTTTCCTTGAGCCCCATCCCTGGGTTTTGCTCCGAGGGAAAGGCTCCGAGTTGCCGGGAATGAGCTCCCGGGATGGGATGTGGGAGAGATCAGGAATGCTCAACACCTCCGGAATGAGGAACACCCAGAATCCCTGAGGAAAAGGAGAAAAATGAGGGAATGCCCCGGGAATGCCAAAGATCCTCACCCAGGTAGGAGAAAATGGGCAATAAAATCCTTGGATTCGGCCGGAGAAGCAATTCCGGAGTTAATCAACGCTGGCTCCCTGACACCAGAGGTCCAAAAAAGTGACTTTTCCCATTGATCCGGGAGCGGCTCCGGGCGGGATCGATGCGGCTCCGGATATTCCACATGAAGGAATTCCCGGCTCCTGCACTGTGACCCGGAGGGAAATGAAACATCCTCCCCTTTCCCTCTCCTGCTTTTAATTCCAAGATTAATCCGCGCCGGGAACTCTCAGCCAGGAAAATCCATTTTCCCGATTTTTTTTTTTTTTTAAGGGAATAAATAAGGAGCAGCAGATTTTCTGGCAAAGGGGGGAAAGAAAAGTGGTGATTTTTTATACCTGGGAAGTTTTGTTTGAGGTAGAAATCCTGGGATTTAAAAGGAATCCATAAATAAATCGCAGTTCCTACAACCAGCCCCCGGATCAAAGGTTAAAACCTTTGGATCATCCCAACAATTCCTCGGGAAAAGCTTTTTTTTTTTTTTTGGTTGAATTTTGAAAGGAAAACTTGGATATTTCTGCCAGGGAAACGATTTTTATGGGAAAAAATTCCGCAGGGGTTTTCCCAGGAGCTGGAGCAGACCCAAATCCTGAATGTTTGGGAGTAAAAGGAGGTTGGTCCTGGCGGGGTTGGGTATCCATGGATGGATCCCAATCCAAAGCTGTCCCAGGGCCAGGATATATCCTCTGGGATTCCTGTGCCAATCCAAGGGATTCATTCCTTCCCTCTCCTCTTGGAATTGCACAGAAATCCAAGGAGATTCAACCCCGGAGAAAGAATTCCGTGGAATCTGTCCCCAAATCGGCCAAGAGGCGGAAAAACCAAGCGGCGAAACCCTCAGAAAATGGGGATGAAAGCCAAAATGAAGGAATTCCGGGCAGAAATCCAGGAAACATTTCCCCTGCTTGGATGCCCACGGGGATAAATAAATTCCAGCGGGGCAAGGAGCGGGAAAAGCTCAGGATGGAGGCCAGGGAATGACCCCCGGAGAGGGCCAGGAATGTCACCACGGCCTGGCGCTCCCGGTTCCACCTGGCCTGGCACGGCACACCTGGGATAAAATCCATCTGAATTCCGGATCTAAGGAATGCCTGGGGGGGTTTAATCTTTAACCAGGCCCCCCTGGAAGGCTCGGAACATTCCCGGGAGCCGTTCCCGGTTTGTTTGGGAGCCACCCAGCCCCGGGAAGTTGCCCTGGATGTGCTCGGCCGTGGGTTGGTGCTGCTGGGATGGAAAGGATTCGTTGGGAATGAGGCTGGAATTCCACCTCGGGCAGATCCAGGTGGAATCTGCAGCCCTGGAGTCACACAGGGCAGGGAAATCGGGGAAAGCAAGGGTGGGATTTAGGGAGAGGGGCTTGGGAATGCCCCGGGAATGTCAGGAAAAAGAGGCCTCGGCTCTGCCTCCAACAGCTTGGAATTCCTCAATCCCTGGAATTCCTCAATCCCTGGAATTTGCAGGCTCTCAAAAGCAGGGAAAATGGGGAAGGTCCAGGCTCCTGTTTTAGGGAAAAACCTTCCCAAGGTTCTCGTCCCACAACAGCAGAGCCTCGGAATTCTCCAGGCTCTCATTCCGGGATTGCTCGGGCCTGGAAAATCGGGAATATCGATGGATTTACAAATGAAAGCCTCACGAGGTTCAGGCCTCGCGGGTTCCCCCTCAAAGCTGGGCTTGAGTTTCCTTCCTTGGCCAAACCACAAAACATTCCAGAGGAAATCTGGGATCTGGGATTTGTTCCTAACCGAGAGCTGGGATCTGGGGTGAGAGTCACTTCCGGAGCATCAAAATCCCTGGAAAACCTCAGAGTTTTCCTTTTTCCTGTTCCCATTTTAACTGAAGGAAAAGCGACAATTCCTCTTCCCAAAATATTGCTGGGAATTCCTCTGAATTCTCTTTTTTTTCCCCCATAATTAATGGATTTTTGAGGGGAAAATTTCCCCCCCCAAAAAAACTGAAATAAACACCAAAATAAAAAGCTCCGAACGCCAATCATTAACTGAGCTCCAGTGATAATTAAACTCCAGGATCTGATCCCAAACCCAAATCCACCCCCAGCAGAGTTTGGGAATTTTTTTAAGGAGCGCCCAACCAAGGCAGAGCTGATCCCGGAGTGCCCCTGGGGTGGATGAGGAATCCGAGGGAACTCCGCATCCAGGACATTGGGAATGTCAGGAATTGTGGCTGATCCCCAAACTCTCCGGAGCTGCAGGGAAGAGCCCAAAATCCCTGATCGGGAATTGTGGGGATTTCACCCAGCTCAGGATCAGCTTCCCTAAATGAAGAGAAATTCCGGGAGCAGTGAGGGAATTCCTTGCAGGAATTCTCTGCTGAGAACCATCGCGGTCCCGGAGGGATCCCAAGGAAGAGTTCCCTTCCCTAAAAAAAAAGGGGGAAAAGGGAGATGAAATCCCAGCTGGAGCAGTGGGGTTTTCCTTCTCCCCTTCGGCTGGATCGGGATTGGGTGGAATGGGATTTGGTGAAATGGGATTCGAAAAAATGGGATTCGAAAAATGGATTGGAAAAAACGGGATTAAAAAAAAAGGGATTCGAAAAAATGGATTGGAAAAAAGGGGATTAAAAAAAATGGGATTCGAAAAATGGATTGGAAAAAACGGGACTAAAAGAATGGCATTCAAAAAATGGGATTCAAAAATTGGGATTCAAAAAATTGGGATTCAAAAATTGGGATTCAACCAAAGCTCCTCGGAATCGAAGCAAAGATGGAAAGAGGTTCACAAAGGGATTTAAAGGATTCCAAAGTGAACTTTTCTCGCAGTTTTTGTGCCCTGTTTTTTCCTGTTTCCCCCCGGCAGGAAGAGCAGCCCCGCTGGCCATATTTCACCGCTGACATTCCCAACGATCCCGGGAACAATCCCTGGAACAATCCCTGGAACAATCCCTGGAACAACCCCGGGAACAAAGGCCCTGCCCGGGGTCAGCCCCGCGCCGGCGCTCGCCGCAGAATTCCGCCTCCATCCCCAGCCCTTCCTGCCCTTCCCCAGCTCCAAACCCTCGGAATATCCACAAAATCCCAGGGAAAAAAGGGATGGGGACAAAGAGCTTCCCCCCCGGAGTTGGTGGGGAGGTGATGTTGGGATCCTCCATGGATCCTGCGCTCTCCGGGAAGCCTTGGAATTCCATAAAAATCCAATTTTCCCTTCCCGCGTTCCCGGCCACAGGTGTTCCCCTCGGAAGGAGGAGAAGTTCCCAGGTTCCCTCCCTCGGAGCAGAACTGGATGGGAGTGGATTGTTCCTGGAGCCGGGAATGTGTCAGGGATGTGGGATGGGAATTCCTCCGGACACCCGAGAGGGGGAAAGGAAAGGAATTCGTTCCGAGCTCCAAGGAAATATTTTGGGGTGTGGAAAGAGAGAAGGATAAAGAGAAATGAAAGGAAGTGAAATAAATTAAAATGCAAAATAAAATAAAATAAAATAAAATATGAAATGAAACGAAATGAAATGAAATGAAATGANAACAAATCCTTCCCAATTCCTTCTGTGAATCCCAGAGTGTTTTAAAAACACCCAGGGATATTAAAATCCACCCAAACCCTGGTTTAAATCCAGCATCCCTGCATTTCCTCATAATTCTGTTGGATTTTTTAGAATCCCAGTTCTTAAGTTTTGCCCATTTTCACCTCCTGCGTTTTTGTCCAGGGGAAAAAAAAAAAAAAAAAAAAACAGAAAAAAAAAAAAAACTGGAAAAAACTCCAAAGCTCTGGGGCTGAAAGGAATTATTGGGGAACATCTGTCACCGTAAAAGTGAATTCCCTCTTCAATCCCTGCCCTGGCCCAGGAGAAATTCCCACTCCGTAACTTTCGCTCGGAAACCATTTCCCAACCCGGATTTATTTGTGAGGGTTTTTTTTTTTTTTTT
>VZTN01006506.1:36735-52238 GCA_013400515.1 Erpornis zantholeuca
CCCCTTTCCCTTTCCCTTTCCCTTTCCCTTTCCCTTTCCCTTTCCCTTTCCCTTTCCCTTTCCCTTTCCCTTTCCTTTTCCCTTTCCCTTCTCCTCGAGTTTCCACCTCTGGGGAAGTTGCCACGAGGTGGCCACGAGGTGGCTCCTGGAGCCCTTCTCCAGAGGGTCCGGAATATTCCGAAGGGACAGCAGGAATTGGGGCCTGGAGTGATCCTAAACCTGAAATTCCTCCTTGTTTGTGGGGGAGACAAGGGGAAAAGTGAGAAAATCTGGGAGCCCAAAAATTCCCTGGAAAAAAGAGGTTTTGGGGTTGATTTTTAAGGGGAAAGCAGAAAATGTGGGATAATATTTTTTTTAAATATTTTTTTTTAAAGGGTGCCCAAAATTCCCTGGAAAAAGGGAGGATGGAAAAAACTGATCCCAACCAGGATTTGGCGAGTCAGCGGTGAGGAAAAATCCCAGGAATCATCGGAAACCTGGGAATTGCACAGGGTGGGGTGGGGAGAGGGGAAAAACTGTGGAAAAGAGGGATAGAATTCCATAAAATTCCATAGAATTCCATAAAATTCCATAGAATTCCACAAAATTCCAGGCTGCTGGTTGCCCCTGATGGTGACAAATTCCCGGAGCCAGGAGATTGTCCCTGTCAGGGTGGGAATGTGCAATTCCAGCTGCTCGGATCTCGCCCCCATGAGGAGTTCCCTGTTTAAATCCCTTGCCTCTGGATTATTCCAGCAGCAATTCCCAGTTTTTTTCCCCGGTTTTTCCAGCCTAAGAACGAAAGCTGTGCTTGGCGGGAGGGAAAGAGAGGGAAAGTCCTGGATTTGGGATGTGGGGTGGAATAAATCGGGAAGGAAATTGGCCAGGGGTTGTTCCCGATGGGAAAATGCTCACCCCTTCCATCCCCGTCCGTTATCCCAAATCCCAAATCCCAAATCCCAAATCCCAAATCCTGGCCCTCGCTCTGTCCTGGGATCCTTTTGGGGCATGGGAATGGGAGCTGGGACTGACGCTGATCCCAAATCCTGGGGCTGATCCTAACTCTGATCCGAGCCCTGACCCTGATCCCAAATCATGGGGCTGATCCCAGCTCTGATCCGAGCCCTGACCCCAATCCCGGCCCCAATCCTGATCCCAACCCCAATCCTGATCCCAGCCCCAATGCTGATCCCAGCCCCAATGCTGATCCCAGCCCCAATCCCAGCCCCAATCCTGACCCCAATCCTGATCCTAGCCCCAATCCCAGCCCCGATCCCAGCCCCGATCCCAAAAATCCCCCCTGGGATGGGATCAGTGCTAGGTCAATTTTAGGATCTCCCTTTTCCTTCCCCATCCCTCTTTTCCCATCTTTTTCCTTCCCATTTTTCCTTCATTTCCCCTTTTTCCTTCCCCCCCTCTCCTCTCCTCCCTCCTCCATCCCTGATTTTGGACCTGGCCGTGCTTTTTCCACCAAAAAAAAAAAACCTGGGAAAAAGGGGGAAAGGGAGGAAAGGATGAAAGGGAAAATAGGGGAAAAGGGGGGAAAAAAGCAGGAAAAAACCAATTATTAAAAAGAAAAAAAAAAAGAAAAAAAAAAGAAAAAATCAAAAAGCACAAAAAAGGGAAAAAAAGGGGAAAAGAGGGAAAAAAGGCAAAGAAAAGCAAGGAAAAAGGGGCAAAGGGGAAAAGCTGCATGGGGCAGAGGAGGCCAGGCCTGAACTTTCCGTGCCCTTCGGGATCATTCATTTCCCAGGATTTTGTGCCTTGAACTTCCAGGGTGAGAACATTCCCAGCTGGGGGCAGTGCAGGGAATGCTCTGCCTGTGTCCCCATCCCAAATCCTGACCCCAAATCCTGACCCCAAATCCTGACCCCAATCACAAATCCTGACCCCAAATCCTAGCCCCGATCCCAAATCCTGACCCCAATCACAAATCCCAGCCCTGATCCCAAATCCTGACCCCAATCCCAAATCCTAACCCCAATCCCAAATCCTGACCCTGATCCCAAATCCTGACCCCAATCCCAAATCCTAACCCCAATCCCAAATCCTGACCCTGATCCCAAATCCTGACCCCAATCCCAAATCCCAGCCCCAATCCCAAATCCTGACCCTGATCCCAAATCCTGACCCTGATCCCAAATCCTGACCCCAATCCCGTGGTAGCTGCTCAGGATCCTCGGCCCCAAATCCCAAGGATTTGTCCCCAAATGTCCCCAGGGCACTGCCCACAGCTGGGGAGAGCTGGGGAGGCTTTTGGGGACACTTTGGGACATTTNGAAAAAAGGCAAAGAAAAGCAAGGAAAAAGGGGCAAAGGGGAAAAGCTGCATGGGGCAGAGGAGGCCAGGCCTGAACTTTCCGTGCCCTTCGGGATCATTCATTTCCCAGGATTTTGTGCCTTGAACTTCCAGGGTGAGAACATTCCCAGCTGGGGGCAGTGCAGGGAATGCTCTGCCTGTGTCCCCATCCCAAATCCTGACCCCAAATCCTGACCCCAAATCCTGACCCCAATCACAAATCCCAGCCCTGATCCCAAATCCTGACCNCCCTGCCCACCCCAGACCTTTCCCATTCCAGTCAGGGGATCCCAAAATTCCTCCAGCTCCTCTCCCAGGCGAGGTCGGACACTGCTGCTTTGTGCCCCAATCCCACAATTTTTTGGGGAAGAAAAACCATGGAAAAAGGAGCCAAACCCTGCCCAGAGCCACCTTCCAAACCCAAATTCCAAGCTGGAAAAACCCCAGAGATCCCAACTTTATTCCTATCCCCCATCCCACCCCACATTCCAAACCCAACCCCATTTTTTAATTTTTTTTTTAAGTTTTTCTCCACATCCCAGGACACTTCCCAGTTGGATTCCCAGGAATCCTGCTCCCCTCAGCACAGAAATCAGGGATTAATCAGAAAACCTCTCCACAGACACAAAAATCCTTCTTTTCCCCAAAAATAAAACATTCCCAGGGCGACAAAATCCTATTAAATCCCCCAAAGTCGGCGCAGTTTCCCCCCCAATCCCTTTCCCCTTTTCCAGCACAAAATCCCCGGGGGGAAAAAATAAACCAAAAAAAAACCCCAAAAAAAGCAGGAATTTGCATTTCCCTGATTTCCATCCAAGGCTGCGAAAGGAAGAATAAAATGGGAATAAAAAAAAAACCAACAACATTCCAGGAGGATTTTTTCCCTCCTTTCTACCAGCAAAAAAACCCCAAAAAACCCCAAAATCCAGGATCTGTGAGTGCCTCCATTCCCAATTTTCCTGCAGGGAATCCAAAGGGAGCTGATGGAATTATGAGCTTGGGAGGTTTCCTTTTTATTTTTTTTTATATTGTTGTTGTTGTCTCTGAGGTTTTTTTTTGTTGGGTTTTTTATTTTTTTTGTGGTGAACAGGAACTGAACCTTGAACTTCATTTCCCCTTTGAACTCCTTACCTTCGGAGCCAATTCCCTCCCTCCCTATTCCTTTTTTTTTTTTTAATTTTTTTTTTTCTCTCCCCCTCTCTCTCCAAACAAATTTCATCCCAATTACTGTCCCTTCCCCTCGGCTCCTCCGAGATGGATAATCATGGATTTGACCTAATTATACCTGGAGCAGGCCTTTCTCTGCGAGGTGGAAGGGGATTGGTGTGAACAGGAGCTGACCTCGGCCGTTCCCCGGATCCCAATTTTATCCTAATTATCCCAGACGAGCTTTTCCATCTTCCTCCAACCTCCTGCACCCTCCTCCTCTCTGCCCCCCTCCTCCCCTGCCCCTTTCCCGCTTGCTGGCTTGGAGACAAGGATGGAAAATCCTTCCCCGGGGGAAAAAAAATGGGATTGGGGGGGGTTTGGTATTCCATTTGGGATTTTGTTTTCCATTCAGGATTTGTTTGCCATTCGGGGTTCATTTTTCACCTGGGATTTTCTTTTCCATTCGGGGTTCATTTTCCATTTGGGGTTCATTTTCCATTTGGGATTTCTTTTCCATTTGGGGTTCATTTTCCATTTGGGGTTCATTTTCCATTCGGGATTCATTTTCCATTCAGGATTTCTTTTCCATTCAGGGTTCATTTTCCATTTGGGATTTGTTTTCCATTTGGGTTTTCTTTTCCATTTGGGTTTTCTTTTCCATTTGGGATTCGTTTTTCTATTTGGGGGATTTGTTTTCCATTTGGGATTTCTTTTCCATTTGGGGTTCATTTTCTATTTGGGATTTGTTTTCCATTCGGGGTTCATTTTCCATTCAGGATTTCTTTTCCACTTGGGGTTTGTTTTCTATTTGGGGTTCATTTTCCATTCGGGATTTCTTTTCCATTCGGGATTTTGTTCCCATTGGGAATGAGGAGATTGAGCTCCATAAAGGGAATTGTCTCCTGAGTTTAGGGACTCCCCCCTAAATCCCAATTTTCCCTATCCAGGGGAGGTTCTTTGGGAATGAAAAGCTGCCGAGGAATGGGAATTCCAAGCTGGAATTCGGAGCTGGTTTTATCCTAAAGTTCCTGAGCGGGGACACAAAGATTTGGGGTCTGGGTGGTCCCAAATCCCCCAAATCTACGGAAAAATCTCCTTTGGGAACCCCCAAATCCCAGACCCCTCTGGGGAACCCTGGGCCCAACTTCGAGGTTAGGATCTCCCAGGGAATGGGAATTCCAAACTGTTCCCTGCAATTCCTGAGCGAGGGCACAGAGCTTTGGGGTCAGGGTGGATTTTGGGATTTGGGGGTGGCACAGAGCTTTGGGGTCAGGGTGGATTTTGGGATTTGGGGATGGCACAGAGCTTTGGGGTCAGGGTGGATTTTGGGATTTGGGGGTGGCACAGAGATTTGGGGTCAGGGTGGATTTTGGGATTTGGGGGTGGCCGGGATGGGGACCAGGCTGCACTTCCCTCCCTCCCCCTTGGCGTTCCTGGAATTCCGGGATCAGTGGGAGAAGCGCCACGACCCCAAATCCCACATGGAAAATCCACGGGGTCAGGCTTTGGGGAAGGGGCTGGGATGAGACCCCAGAACCTCCGGGGGTTCCTCATTCCCGAGGATGTGCAGGGAATGGGAGCAGGGATTTGTAAGGAACAGAGAGGAGGGAAGCGAGGCCGGAGATATCCCGAGATTTTCCCCGAGGGGGGGGAATGAAATCCCAAATGAATTCCACCCCTCCCCAAAAGGCCCCGGGACAAAGGGCGGAGGGTGATAAACGGGGCTTTGTCACCGCTCCGGGGTTAGGCCGGGGTTTAGGCCCGGTTTTATCTAAGCCGGGTAAACAGCCCATTAATCCCGGGGAGCGGGGAGAGACTAAATGAGGTGGGAATGCAAATATCCCGAGGAAATCGTGGCAGGGGACACCGGGAGGTTAAAAAAGAAAAAAAAAAGGTGGGAGAGGGGGAAAAAATGGGATTTGTTTTATCCGGGATGGGGGGAAAAAATGGGATTTGTGTTATCCGGGATGGGGGGAAAAAATGGGATTTGTGTTATCTGGGATGGGGGAAAAAATGGGATTTGTGTTATCTGGGATGGGGGAAAAAATGGGATTTGTTTTATCTGGGATGGGGGAAAAAATGGGATTTGTTTTATCCGGGATGGGGGGAAAAATGGGATTTGTGTTATCTGGGAAAGGGGAAAAAATGGGATTTGTGTTATCCGGGAAGGAGGAAGTAAAGTCAGGGAGAAATTCGGGATTTGGAGTTTTGGGATATCCAAATTTATCAGCAGCAGGGAGAGAGGAGGGAGCCTGGATTTTTCCAGTTGGGATTAAAGTTGGGAATAACAAAGGAACCATCCCAAAAGTTGGATCCGGCCCCAAATCCCGGCAGCATCCCGAGGGCAGGAATGGGATGGGAAGAGATTCCCTGTGGGGTCAGGGGAGCTCTGGGCTCATTCCTGGCTCCCTGGAATCCTCGGGAATCCGGAGGGTGAGGATGAGGGGGAAAGGTTGGGAATTTGGGTGGATTTGGGGTTTTGAGAGGCCCCAAACTCCTCCTTCTCGTGGCTTTTGGGGCACGGCAGAGCTTTGGGGTTTTTGGGAATTAAAAGCGGGAAAAGCAGGGATTCGACTTTTAGGGATGGGGAGAGCCACACCTGCGGGGGGTTTGAAGGGATTTTGGAAGGATTTTAAGGGATTTTAAAGGGTTTGAAGGAATTTTAAAGGGGTTTGAAGGATTTTTTTAAGGGTTTTTAAGGGTTTTTAAGGGATTTTAAGGGATGGCGCCGCCCCCGTGCCTGCCCCAAGCCTTCCCCGATCCCATCCTTCCCGCACACCTCATGCCTCAGGTGTTTATCGGGAATTCCGGAGCTCTTCCCGCTTTTTTGGAAGGAGTTCAGAGAACACCAGGAGCTTCCCTGCCCTAAATCTGCTCCTCCCTGGCTTCCGGTGCCTCCTGCGCCCTCCGGGGCCACTCCCAGCCCTCAGATCGGGGCTGGAAAAATCCCAAAAGCCATCAGTTTCCAGTTAAAATAAACTTCCCCTTTCTCCCCCAAATTCCAGGGTTTTTCCTGGCTTTGATCCCCTGTGGAGTGAGGCCGGAGCGGTTTCCCGTTAATAAATCCCAAATCCGTTAATAAATCCCAAATCTATTAATAAATCCCAAATCTATTAATAAATCCCAAATCTATTAATAAATCCCAAATCTATTAATAAATCCCAAATCTATTAATAAATCCCAAATCTATTAATAAATCCCAAATCTATTAATAAATCCCAAATCTATTAATAAATCCCAAATCTATTAATAAATCCCAAATCTATTAATAAATCCCAAATCTATTAATAAATCCCAAATCTATTAATAAATCCCAAATCTATTAATAAATCCCAAATCTATTAATAAATCCCAAATCTATTAATAAATCCCAAATCTATTAATAAATCCCAAATCTATTAATAAATCCCAAATCTATTAATAAATCCCAAATCTATTAATAAATCCCAAATCCACAAATAAATCCCAAATAGGCTTGGCCACATTCACATTCACATTCCCAATGCTCATTCCCAGTTCTCATTCCCAAGGCTCATTCCCAACACTCATTCCCAGTGCACATTCCCGATTCACATTCCCAGTTCACATTCCCAATTCACATTCCCAATGCTCATTCCCAGTTCACATGCCCAGTGCACATTCCCAATGCACATTCCCAGTGCACATTCCCAGTTCTCATTCCCAATACACATTCCCAATGCACATTCCCGGTTCACATTCCCAATGCACATTCCCAATGCTCATTCCCGATTCACATTCCCAGTGCACATTCCCAAGGCTCATTCCCAAGGCTCATTCCCAGTGCACATTCCTGATTCACATTCCCAGTTCTCATTCCCAAGGCTCATTCCCAATGCTCATTCCCAATGCTCATTCCCANTTTGGGGTTTTTGGGAATTAAAAGCGGGAAAAGCAGGGATTCGACTTTTAGGGATGGGGAGAGCCACACCTGCGGGGGGTTTGAAGGGATTTTGGAAGGATTTTAAGGGATTTTAAAGGGTTTGAAGGAATTTTAAAGGGGTTTGAAGGATTTTTTTAAGGGTTTTTAAGGGTTTTTAAGGGATTTTAAGGGATGGCGCCGCCCCCGTGCCTGCCCCAAGCCTTCCCCGATCCCATCCTTCCCGCACACCTCATGCCTCAGGTGTTTATCGGGAATTCCGGAGCTCTTCCCGCTTTTTTGGAAGGAGTTCAGAGAACACCAGGAGCTTCCCTGCCCTAAATCTGCTCCTCCCTGGCTTCCGGTGCCTCCTGCGCCCTCCGGGGCCACTCCCAGCCCTCAGATCGGGGCTGGAAAAATCCCAAAAGCCATCAGTTTCCAGTTAAAATAAACTTCCCCTTTCTCCCCCAAATTCCAGGGTTTTTCCTGGCTTTGATCCCCTGTGGAGTGAGGCCGGAGCGGTTTCCCGTTAATAAATCCCAAATCCGTTAATAAATCCCAAATCTATTAATAAATCCCAAATCTGTTAATAAATCCAAAATCTGTTAATAAATCCCAAATAGGCTCGGCCACATTCACATTCACATTCCCAATGCACATTCCCAATTCACATTCCCAACGTCCATTCCCAGTTCACATTCCTAATTCACATTCCCAATGCACATTCCCAATGCTCATTCCCAATGTCCATTCCCAATTCACATTCTCAATGCTCATTCCTGGTTCACATTCCCAATGCTCACTCCCGATTCACATTCCCGATTCACATTCCCAGTTCACATTCCCAGTGCACATTCCCAGTTCACATTCCCGATTCACATTCCCAGCTCACATTCCCAATGCTCATTCCCAATGCACATTCCCAGTGCACATTCCCAATTCACATTCCCAGTTCACATTCCCAATGCTCATTCCCAGTTCACATTCCCAGTGCACATTCCCAATGCTCATTCCCAGTTCACATTCCCAATGCTCATTCCCAGTTCACATTCCCAGTTCACATTCCCAGTTCTCATTCCCAAGGCTCATTCCCGGCCGGGCCCACACGGGGGCGCTGCAGAATTCCGGAGTCGCCGCCGCGCCCGCAGAGACCGCGGGACCCCCAAAGGAACCCCGAAATTACCCAAATCACCCCAAAAAACCTCCAAACAGACCCCAAAGAACCCCAAACACACCCAAAAATCCACAAACAGAACCCCAAAAATCCCAAATACACCCAAAAATCCCAAATACACCCAAATAACCACAAACCAAACCCCAAACACTCCAAATATATGCCCAAAACTCCAAACACACCCAAATAACCCCAAAACCAGACCCCAAATACTCCAAAAAGATCCTAAAAAACCCCAAATACACCAAAATTACCCCAAACAGCCCCAACAGATATGGAGAGACTCCCGGGACACACAGACACTCCCAAATTCCCACAGAAAGCCCCAAATTCCCACAGACAGCCCCAAAAATCTGTCGGCGATCCCGAAGGTCTCCCAGAACACTCAGGACGCTCCCAGGGTCTGGTGGCACCTCCGGAGCAAGGAGGAGATGGAGCAGAATCCAAAGGGAATAAAACAATATCCAGAGGGATTGATCGAAATCCAAAGGGAACACCCAAAAGGATCGAGGGATGCCCAAAGGGATAAATCAATATCCAGAGGGATGGAGCGAAATCCAGAGGGATAAAGCAGAATCCAAAGGGATAAATCAATATCCAGAGGGATGGAGCGAAATCCAGAGGGATAAAGCAGAATCCAAAGGGATAAATCAATATCCAGAGGGATGGAGCGAAATCCAGAGGGATAAAGCAGAATCCAAAGGGATAAATCAATATCCAAAGGGATGGAGCGGAATCCAGAGGGATAAATCAATATCCCTATCAATACCCCAAGGGATGGAGGGATATCCAAAGGGACTGAGGAATATCCAAAGGGATCGAGGGATATCCAAAGGGATTGAGGGATATCCAAAGGGATTGAGGAATATCCAAAGGGATTGAGTGATATCCAAAGGGAATAGAGGAATATCCAAAGGGATGGAGGGATATCCAAAGGGATTGAGGGATATCCAAAGGGACTGAGTGATATCCAAAGGGAATAGAGGAATATCCAAAGGGATGGAGGGATATCCAAAGGGATTGAAAGGATATCCAAAGGGATGGAGCAGAATCCAGAGGGATAGAGCAGAATCCATAGGGAATAAAGTGATTTCCAAAGGGATTGATCCATATCCATAAGGACTGAGCGATATCCCAAGGGATAAAGCAATTCCTGGAGCTGCCAAATCCATAAATGCCCAATTTATAAAAGCATGGAATGCTCGGGGTTGGGAAGGGCCCTGAAATCCCATCCCATTCCTATGGATGGCAACACTTCCCGTTATCCCAGGGTGCTCCAATCCCACCTCGGACACTCCCAGGGATCCAGGGTTATCCCCAGCTTCTCTGGGAATTCCATCCCCACCCTCCCAGGGAGCAATTCCTTCCCAAAATCCCACCGAAATCCTCCTTTTCCAGCTCCGAACCTCTCACTCCTTCCATAAAAATCAAACCCCCCAAAAAATTCCCAATTCTCCCAGTTTTTAAGCCCAAACCAGTTTGGAGAAGGCTCCCAGAGCCCAGGACGTTTTGGGAAGTGTCTCCCAAGGAATCCTGAGCGCTCCAGGATCCCCTCAGGACTTCCTGGCACTTCCCAGGCTCCGGCTCTGTGCAAACATTTGCTCTGGAATTTCTCCGTAGGGAAAATCCTGCTGGAGCTCACGGCTCATTGAGTAAAGTCATTCCCAACCCTCCTGCTGCCTCCAGGGATCACCAGGAATGTTCCCTGATTCCCAGGAGGAATCAGAGCGAGGATAAAACCTGCCTGGAATGAAAACTGGAATGATTTTCCTGAATCCGAACTCCTCCGCCTCCAAACTTCCCAGTTTTTTGGGGATTTCATCCCAAATCTGATCTGCTCCAGTTAAAAGCTGGATTTAATAAAGATGGGAATTTCAGGAAGGTGGGAAAAGCACTGGAGGACTCAGCATTGTGTTGGAGCATGGAAAAAAAAGGCATGGGAATGGGAAGGATATTCCCAAATCCAGAGAATTTGTTCTCCCTGGATGAAGTTTGGGAAATCTGAAATGTTCCTGCTTTTCCCCACAAGGATGTGGGAATTCTGGGATCCAGGCTGTGGGAATTGCAGAATTTGGGCTTTACTTAATCTGAAGGGGTGGTTTGAACTCTGAGGTGAATCCATATCCATGGAAAAATGGGAATATTGTCAGGATGGGAGCAGAGGAAATGAAGGAAACGAGGGAGGAAGGGAGAGGGAAGTGAAAAAGGAGGAGAAAAATCTATGGAAAGCGAGAATTTGGGAATTTGGGTCCAAGGATGATCCTGAAAATCAGAACCAGCTCCGCTCCATGGCTCCAATTCCAACCCTGAGCTGCAAATCCATCATTCCCAAACCACCACTCCTCATTCCCAAAAAATCCTCATCCGACACCAATTCCTTGGGAAACTCCCTCGGATTCCAGCTCCTCCCACTGGAGCAGGAGGAGAAACCCCAAATTCCCAAATACCCCAAAAAAGCCTCTCCAGAGCAAATCCCTGCAAAAAAACCCCAAATTCCAAAGAGCTGGAAGGCAAAGATTCCTCAAAGTGGGAATTTGAGCTCCCAGGAAGGAAAATTCCCCAAAATCACCTCAGGAATGTTGGGAAATGTTGGCTCAAATTTGACGTTTTTCCATCACAATCAATCCCAAAGAAACCAACTGAGTCCAGCACCAAGATACCCCCAGGAATATGTGGAATTTCGGGAATATCATCCAGGATTGTCACATTTACCAGGAACGGACACTAAAAAAAAACCTCCAAAATCACCTCTGGAATGATGAGATGGATGGAAATTCCAAGGATTCCAAGGATATTCCCTTTTATCTTCTCCGCTTCAGAATTCCAAGAAACATCAGCGACTCACCCTCATCCTGGAATTCCGCTGGGAACGAGGCCTCGGAAATCCGGGAAGGGCCCAGATTCCAGCTGGGATTTTCATCGGAGCCATCCTGTCCCTCGTGCTCGTCCTCTCCTGGGCGGGAAAGACAAGGAGAGGCTGAATTTTTGGGAATAGGATTTAGGAATTCCTAACCCCGAATATCCCAGCTCACGTCAGGATCCTGTTTCCTCCTGGCTCCCTACAAAATCCAAACTCATTTTTGTGGTGTTTCAGGGGTTTTAGGGTAAATCCATCCCTCGGGGGCAAAGGCAGAGAATTCCTTGGAATTTTTCCTTGGAAAAATTTGGGAATGCCAATCCCGAAGGCCAAAATTCCAGAGGCAAATCCAACTCCTTGTCCCAGCCCTCAAACCATGACCTTGCCATAAATCCCTGTGTAAAATAAAGAATTACAACAAAACAGAGAATTTTCCAGGATTTTAAGGGGGAAAAGTCTTGGAAATCCTTTGGGAAAGAGGGATAGGGATAAAAACCTGGATTTCCTCCACAAAATTACCAAGGATAGAAATAAAAACATGGATTCAGACAAATAACCAAAGCCAAAGTGTGGAAAGAAGATTTTTGCTCTTTATATTTGATACTAAAATTGAATTTTCCAGGATTTTAGGGGGGAAAAAAGCTTGGAAATCTTTCATTACAGTGGGGGTAAGGAATAAAAACCTGGATTTCCTGCACACAAATTACCAAAGCCAGGGTGTGGAAAGGAGCTTTCCGCTCCTAAAATGAACACAACATTGAATTTTCCATGGAAATTCCCCTCCTGATATTGGATTTTTGGGAGAGGCCACTCTGTGCCAGGTGTGGAGATGAACTTTTAATAGAAATTAAAGGCTGAGAAAAGATTTTTAATCCAATATTTGTTTTGAGCAAAGCAAGCGAGGCCTTGTTGGAGGCTGAGGATGGGAGGGGAGAGGAGGCAGCTGCTCCTCACTCAGCGCCCTCCAAACAGCTCCGAAAAGGAATTCCCAGCTGCTCCTCAATCGTATCCCAGCCCTAATTCCCACTTTTCTCCTGGCAAACACCCGGAGAGAGTTCAGCAAACACCGGGAGAGTCCAGATTTTAATTGAGGCCTCCGGGAAAGGCCTCAGGCCTAGTGGGGAGGGCCCAAATTTCTCCCTTCGTTCCCAAAAAACAGCACCCTCCAAACAGCTCCGAAAAGGAATTCCCAGCTGCTCCTCAATCGTATCCCAGCCCTAATTCCCACTTTTCCCCTGGCAAACACCCGGAGAGAGTAAACACTGGGAGAGTTCAGCTTTTAATCGAGGCCTCTGGGAAAGGCCTCAGGCCTAGCGGGGAGGGCCCAAATTTCTCCCTTCGTTCCCCAAAAATCAGGAGATGTCAGGGACCGATGCGGGAACGTTTCTCCCTCTTTTCCAGATCCTGAAATCCCTAAAAATCCCTTTTTAGTCTCCCTTAAAAAGCTGCTGCCAGAGGGTGACTGGGAATTCATGGAATTCCTGGTATTCCCAATGCCGGGAGCATCTCTGCGCCCCCACGGCAACGCTGGCAATGCCAAAACCTTTCCTGCAATTCCCAAAAAAGAACATTTCCTTGGAATTCCTCGCTGCCGATTCCAGCCCCACACAGAGGGAACAGTGGCTGCTTCTAATGAGATCCAGATTCAGGATTTTTGGGATAACGAGTTCCCGCCTGTTCCCGCTTTTCCAGAGGCTGTGCCAGGATGAGCACAGATCACCTCGGATCCCTTTGGAACAGGATCAAGGCTCCAGCCTGGGAAATTCCTTGTGGGATGAGGCAGTGGGAGAAGCTGTTCCCTACATCAACCACGGATCCGGCGGGGAAAATTCCCAACTGTGGAATATCCAAGTGTATTATCGCCATAAATTGGGGTTTTTTCGGGAAGGGAAACTGGGAATTCTGAAGATCCCATAATCCACCTAAGCAGAGCTCGGCTATAAAATGATCCCATATCAATAATTCCCATTTTTAGGGATCATTCCGAGCGTGGCTGCACCACAGAAATCCATGGAAACTGAGCTGCTTCGTTTTCCTTCGGCACCCTGGGAGGGGCTGGGATGGAATTCCCGGAGAAGCCCCTGGATCCTTGGAAGTGCTCCCAGGTTGGAGCACCCTGGGATAGTGGGAGGTGTCCCTGGATGGGATTTCCTTCCCACCCAAACATTCCAGGATTCCAAGATGGAATTGCTGCTGCTCTGACCCTTCCCCTCCTCTTGGCATTGGGGAGCCAACACAAAACTCTGCTCCCTGCTCTGGCTGAATTCTGGGGGCAAATCCTGGGAAAACCTCGATCCTGGTTTTCCTGGGCAGTGCCAGGAGCTGCCTCCACGGGAAAAGCAGGAGAGGGAAAATTCCTCCTCTTTCCAAACAAAAACCTCTCCTTAACACCTCGACAATCCCCGAAAGTGAAATTATTCCTTTATGGAAGTTTTCCTTCCTTTCAGCTGCAGCTGCTTCCAGCGGAGGGAAAAAAAAGAAGGGAATTAATGAATCCCAGCAAATCCAGGGGAAAAAAAAATCCAATTTCCATGGGGTGACAGGGAAAAAAAAAAAAACTCATTTCCAGCAGCTTTTTATGGGAATTGCAATTAAATTTCCTTGGCTTTATCAGGTACCCAGAGCTTCATTAAACATCCTTTACATCCCGGGAAAAATCAATGCCGGGAGAGCTCCAGTTGGGATTTTGTGAGGAGCGGAAGTGAAATCCCCAATTCCCGCTCAAATTCCAGGGAAATAAAACAACGCAGAATTCCAGCTTATCAAAAACCCCAGCTCCAAATCCCACCCGGCTCCGTTAATATCCCTGGAATTTCAGGGATTTGTTGAGCAGGGATATCATGGTTTAATATCCACACTCTGATAATCATCAGGAATTGTGGAAAAATCCCACGGAAACGGCGCCACAGGCACACAGAAAAGTGGGAATGAGGGATTGGGGTTGGATGTTCGGGAAGAGAAATCGTGGGTGGGTGGGGAGGAGGAATTTCTGGGATTTGTGGGTGGGATCGCATCCCGAAAAACGGTGGTGGAGTGATTTGGGATGGATATAAAAGGGTTTTTTTGGGAGATAATTTTGTTGGGATCACATGGGGATGGATGGATGGATGGATGGATGGATGGATGGATGGATGGATGGATGGAGGGATGGATGGATGGATGGATGGATGGAAGGATGGATGGAAGGATGGATGTTCCATTCCCTTCAAATCCCAACTTTTCCACGCATTGAATTCCTAGGAGTGCCAGGGCCTTTAAATTTTTTCCTTAAAATGTTGGTTTTGCCTTAAAAGCCTCTTTTTTCCTTTTAAATCCTATCTTTACCTTCAAATCCTGATTTTTCCTATTCCATAATGCTGACATCCATCCTTCCATGGATCCATCCATGGATCCATCCATCCATCCATCCCTCCATCCATCCCTCCATCCATCCATCCATCCATGGATCCATGGATCCATCCATCCCTCCCTCCATCCATCCATCCATCCATCCATCCATCCTTCCATCCATCCATCCATGGATCCATCCTTCCATCCATGGATCCATCCATCCTTCCATCCCTCCATCCATCCATCCATCCATCCATGGATCCATCCATCCTTCCCTCCATCCATCCTTCCATCCATCCCCACATGATCCCAGCACAATTATCCCCCCACAAAAAAACCCTTTTATATCCATCCCAAATTCCTCCTCCACCATTTTTCAGGATGCGATCCCACCCACAAATCCCAGAAATTCCTCCTCCCCACCCCACCAGGAGCCAATTCCACTTCTCTTCCCAAACATTCTTGGCTGCCGGAATCCTCTCCAAGCCTCATTTTCTCGCCCTCATTCCCGCTTTTATTTTTTGCTAATTACGCTCCGTAAAAAGCAAATTAACGGCGCACTAAAAACGCCGAGAGAGGAGAGGGGGGAAGAGAGGAGGGAAAAAAATCCTTGGGATTGAGGTTTGGGATGGAGCTGGAGGCTGCAGTGATTCCCAGTGCCCAGCAGGTTGGGCTGCAAGGCAGCAGCAGCAGCGTCGGGAATGCGCCGCTGGAATTTCGGAATTTCCTGGGATTATCCAAAGGCAGAGAGGAATTCCGGCAGGAAAGGGTGGGGAGAGGTAAAAGGGTGGATTTTGGGAGGAGGAGGGGGGGGAAAAATGCTCGTGGGAGGGGGAAAG
>VZTN01006506.1:61963-76909 GCA_013400515.1 Erpornis zantholeuca
TTTCTCCCACATTTTTCTCCCACATTTTTATTCCACATTTTTTCCCTCTTTCCCCCTTCCTTTCCCGCTGCTCCCATCTCTCCCTCCTCATCCCAGACTCCCATCCCTCTCTCCCAGTTTTCCTCATAAATTCCTGCTCCAGCAATGCCAAACTTCCATCTCTGACCCGCAGCTCCTGTTTCTCCCACATTTTTCTCCCACATTATTCTCCCACATTTTTCTCCCACATTTTTCTCCCACATTTTTCTCCCACATTTTTCTCCCACATTTTTATCCCACATTTTTATCCCACATTTTCCCCTCTTTCCCCCTTCCTTTCCCGCTGCTCCCACCTCTCCCTCCTCATCCCAGGCTCCCATCCCTCTCCTCCCCTGCAGTACCCCGGTCTGGCCTCTCGCCGCTCCCTCGCACCATCCCTTCCTTCCTTCCCTTCCTCCCAAATCCCGCACACTTTTCCCTGGAAACGGCGCCTGGCAGCTCGGGGTGGGGGAGGGAAGGCTCCAATTCCTCCTTTCCTTTCCCAAATTCCCGTTTTTTCCGAGGAGAGCACTCGGAATTAAAATACTTCACCCCAGCAATTCCGAACGGGAATCTGAGTCCTGCAGGGGCTCTGTTCCGAGAGCACCTATGGAATAAGGTGAGGATAAATGGGAGCTGCACCACTCTGGTGTTCGGTGCCAGGGATTTGGGAATGGCAATTCCTGATCCTGAAATCCTGCGCTGTCCCATCCGCACTCCAATCCCAAATTCCCTCCTGAATTCCTGATCCGGATCAATTTTTTTTACATTTCCAAGATGGATTTGGTTCGTCCCAGCCAATCCTGGGAACCCACAGGCTGGGATGGCTGCAATCCCTGGGATTTTGCTCTCCGGAGGCATTCCCAGAGCTCAGATCGAGTACAAGCCGTGCTGAAATCCCTCAGAAAACATTCCCTGAATATTCCAAGGAAAATCTTGGAAGGAACCTCTTTTCCTTTGCCACATCAACCTGTTCCTCAAACGCAGCTCCTTTATCCCTGGATTTCCCAGATTTCTGGCCCAGATTTAATTTTATCCCTAAAAAAAAGAAATCAGCTTCCCAATTCCCTGCCTCTTTTCCATCCAGGACACCCCAATTCCCATTCCCGCCTCTTCTTTCTCCACCAGGATCAAGCTGAGCCTCTCCAGACATCAACTCCCTCCGATTTTCCTCGGAATGCTTCATCCCAACAATATTAATTCCTAAGGGACGCATTTAGAGAAGACCTAGGAATTCCCGGTGGGATTTGGAGCCAGGAATTCCCAGCAGGAAGCCAAGAATTCCTTTACAAATCCCCACCCAGTTCCACTTTTCCTACTTTTCCTCCTGACGCCACAAAAAGAACATTCCAAGGAACAAAAGCTTCCCTCCTCCTCCTCCTCCTCCTCCACCCTTTGAAATTCCATGAACTTTCCCGATTGGAAAACCTCATCTGGAGCCTTTTATGCGCTCGGATCCTCTCTCCTTGCCCGGTTTTTGTTTTTAATTTCCCACCCAGCTGTCGGTTGGACTTTCCCAAATGGCGCCAGATGCTGGATTCATCGGGAAAACAATGCCCGGGAAGCAATTAAAGCTCCGAGGCTCGGATTAAAATGGGATAACTCCGATCCCAGCGGGAATGGCGTTCCTGGCGCTTCCAGGATGGGCTGGAAGCTGGCCCAGAGCGAGGAGGGAACACACTGGGGTTTGTTCCTGGGGGGGAAGGAACACCGGGAATGGGATTTTGCTCCTGGAGGAAAGGATTGGAGGAGTTGGAGTGCTGGGAATGGGATTTATCCATCGAATAAAGGATTGGAGGAGTTGGAGTGCTGGGAATGGGATTTATCCATCGAATAAAGGATTGGAGGAGTTGGAGTGCTGGGAATGGGATTTATCCATCGAATAAAGGATTGGAGGAGTTGGAGTGCTGGGAATGGGATTTATCCATCGAATAAAGGATTGGAGGAGTTGGAGTGCTGGGAATGGGATTTATCCATCGAATAAAGGATTGGAGGAGTTGGAGTGCTGGGAATGGGATTTATCCATCGAATAAAGGATTGGAGGAGTTGGAGTGCTGGGAATGGGATTTATCCATGGAATAAAGGATGGGAGGAGCTGGAACACCAGGAATGGGATTTATCCCAGTTGCTCCCACCTAAAACTCCAGGAGATCCTCGTGGATCCCATTTTTTGAGGGAAAAGGACAAACCCACCAATCCCTGTGCTCCCGATCGGGAATTCCATCCATCGAAGCCCAAGGAGTTCCAGCTCAGCTCCGAGCAATCCCACATCCATCAAACATCCTGGGAAGTTCAAATCCTCGCTCCCATTGAGGAGGAAATGAGGAGAAAAGTCAAAATTTCCCAGATTTTTAACAAGGAATGGTCATTCCCGGGAAATTCCCAGCCCAATCCCAGACTCAGGAAAAGCGAGGGCGACCCTGGAATCTTTGCTCCCAATCAATTCTCCGTGGGAATGCTTTGCCCTCTCCAAACTTCCCAAACTTCTCCAAATTTCTGGAGGCAGGAGTTTTCCAGGGGAAAACTTCCCAGACCAGGAATCGATGCCGGAGCCACAGAAATTGTGGGATTTTTTCTTCCGGGATGAGATTCCTGCTGCGGAATTTTCCCACCCCAAAAGCTGCCCCACACTTCCATAAATTCCCTCTGAACTCTTCTCTCCGTGGATCCGGCACCGGGAATGTTTCCCAACCCAACCTTTCCCAGTCCTTTTCCCAAGCAGGACTCACCTTGGGATGGGAATTCCAGGTGGAACCTGAAAGGCCAAAGAGAAAAAAAAATTCAGGATTTTCCTCAAGGATTATCCCAGCCTGAGGAATTGGGGATGGGTGGGAAAATCCAGGGAATCAGGGAATGGGAAACACATCAGGGGCAAGGAATTCCAAGGGGAATTGGGATGTGCCAGGCCTGGAACAATCTGGGATAGCAGGAAGGGCTGGGAGTGGATGAATTAATGACTTAATTCATTGACTTAATTATGTTTAATATATAACATAATATATTTATTACATATTGACTTAAGTCAATGACTTAATTATGACTTCCCAGCCATAATTCCATGGATTTCCATCCATTGGAACAGATCCTTCTCCAAACACAAACATTCCCATGACCTTTCTTTTTCCCCTCAAATCCTTTAAAGGCCACTTCCAACCCCAAAAAATTCCATGATTTTCGCAGAGCAGGTGGAGGGGGATCCACGCTCTGCCGATTCCTCCCAAAAAACAAGGATTTAGTGCTTAAAAAAATCAGGATTCTTCTCTCTCTCCCACTTCGGGCACACCTTGGGAGTCGTTTAAATCCGGTAACAGCGCCGGGAAATTCGGGAATGCGACCAAGGATTGGGAATAAAGCACAAAGGGGCTCCGGTGGCAGGAATCCAACGTGGAAAAATCCAATCAATTCGGATCTTCATTAAAAGCTTTCATGGAGAAAATGATTTCTCGGGAACATCCGAGCTCCCGGCATGGATTAATTGGGAATCAACCCCGGAATTCTGAGGGAGGGCCTGGAGTTGTTCGCTTTGGATTGAACCAAAAGAGGAAAAATTCAAGGTGTCCACAGGGAGGAGAAAATTTCCTGGGATATTGGGTTGGGAAGAGCCTTTTGGAGGGGAAAAATTGGGAATTTCCCAGGATGCTCTTGGGAGTGGTTCCCAAATCCCACGAGGAATTTTTGTCTCCATCTCATGGCTGCTGCATTTTATCCCTAAATCCCAAAAATCCAGCCCCGAGTGAGAAGATGCTGGAAAAGCTCCAGCTTTATTGTTTTCCCCCCCATTTTTATTTTTTATCCTTAAATCCCAACATTTCCCCAAAAAAATCCCAATTATTCAGCATCGAATTGGAGAAACATCAGCTTGGGAGAGATTCCTGCATTCCCCCAATCTCAAAAAAATCCAGCATTCCCAAAAACTGCGATATTTTTGCCTCCTGGATCGACAAAAATCCAGGGTTTGTTTTGTTTTTTTTTCCGGGAATTTTTGCCTCCGGAGCCTTCCCTGGCCACGTTTTAGTGCCAACATTTCCTGAACGATTTTCTGTCACTCGCAATTCCTGCTCCCTGAAAGCGCCAGGGCTTTGTTCCCGACCTCTGTCATTTTTAATCCCAGGAAATGGCCTAAAAAAAACGGGAAAATTGAGTTCCGTTCCCTCCCAGAGCAGCTCCGGGAAGGCAGAAGGAAAAGGCTAAAAACCACTTGGATTTTCCTGCTTTTTTTTCCTTTTTTTCTCATTTTTTAGCATTAAACGGCAAAAAAAAATTCCGATTTTAGCTCAAGGATTTGGCTTTAATTCCACACCTGGATTGTTTTTGCTCCAGGAAGGAAAAATTCGGGATAAAATCAAATCGGGAATGGTGGGAAGAGAAGTTTTTCGGGAAGGTGGAAGAGCCATGAGCTCGTTTCTGCCTCTGCCAAAGGAAACCTTGGATAAATCAAATAAATTGGATTGGATAAATCAAATAAATTGGATTATTGAATCAAATAAATGATGGATCCTTGGAGCTCTTGGATTTCCAGGAAGTTCCCCCATGGAATTTTGCTCTTTTCCCAATATTTTCCCTAAATTTGGTGTTTCCCCCACCCCTTCCTGCAGAGAACTTCGGCCACAGCTCATCCCAAATTCTTTTTTTCCCAATTTTCCAGGATATTCTTGGGCCTGCAATGCCCCAAAAAATGCAACAATTTTGGGGAAAACTTGGGTTTAATGGGATTTGAGCAGCTGGAAAATCCCAAAATCCAAACCCCACTTCGCTCTCAGCTGGATCCATAAAATTCCAATCAAATTCCAGCATTTTCCCAGTTAATTAAGAGCCAATATTCCTGAGGGATGAGGTGGAATGGGATCTTTGGAGCCAGGATTTGAATGTCTGGGAAAATAAATATTAAAAATAAATAAATAAATCGATGTTGGATGCCATTTCCAGCAGGAAAAACAGGAGATGGGAAAATGGAATTGGGAATTCTCCATTAGGGAAGAAACGTAAATGATTTAAATTCATTTTTCAGCTCAATATTGGATGCTTGAGGCTCTCGGGTTTCAGGTTAATGATGGATCCAGGAGGAAATGGATGGGAAAAGTGGGATAATTCCATCAGCCAGGCTGGGAAAGGCTGGAAAATTCCAGAAGGGAACAACCCAGGAGGCTCTGAAGGGAATTAGTGGCCGGGAGTGAGTTCAGGGATAAAAGGGGAGTGAAAATGGGATTGATTTAATTTGGGGTAATGGGGAGAAATCCTTCCTTACAAAAAACATGGGAGGGAAAGATTCCCCATCTGGAATAAATTGGGAATATCTGAGAATTCCTTCTTCAAAAAAAAAAAAAAGAGGGGGGAAAAAAATCCCCATCCTGAAATTTGGGAATAAATCAGGAATATCCTGATTTATATCCTGAATTTTAAACCAGGAATTTGTTCCTCAAAATATAAAAGAGGGGAGGAAAATCCCATTCTGAAATTAGGGAATGAAACAGGAATAAATCAGGAATTTGTTCCTCAAAAGGAGGAAAAAAATTCCCATCCTGAGACTGCAGAATAAACCAGGAACATCTGAGAATTCCTTTCCCAAAAAATAAAAGATTGGGGAATAATGGAGAGGATCTGACATGAGGAATCCAAGGATTACCGATGGAATTCCAGGGATTTGGGAATAAGGGAGAGGATCGGACATGAGGAATCCAAGGATTACCGATGGAATTCCAGGGATTTGGGATTGGGGAATAACAGAGAGGATTGGACATGAGGAATCCAAGGATTACTGATGGAATTCCAGGGATTTGGGAATAAGGGAGAGGAGCTGACCTGGCCCGGAGCCGCTGGAAGGAGGAGAGGATCTGCCCTCGCTGCTCGCGGGCCCCAGCACTGAGCTGCTCCTCCTGCAGCCCCCAGGCCAGGAAATCCTCGACCTCTGGAAAACAGGGAATGGCAACAGGAACGTCAGGGACATCCCTGGGAAAAGGTCCAGGAAGTCAGGAAGGGTCAGGAAATCTGGAGGTGGGAAGGGGTTTGGGGAAAGGCAGAGCTGGGTAGGAGACCTGGGGATGGGAAGGGGCAGGAAAGGTGGGAAAGGGTTAAGGGAAGATGGGAAAGGGTTTGGGGAAAGATGGGAAAGGGTTTGGGGAAAGATGGGAAAGGTTAAGGAAAGATGGGAAAGGGTAAGGAAAGATGGGAAAGGGTTTGGGGAAAGATGGGAAAGGTTAAGGAAAGATGGGAAAGGGTTTAAGGAAATCTGGGCCTGGGAAGGGTTTAAGAAAAGATGGGAAGGGCTTAAGGAACCTGGGAAGGATTTAAGGAACCTGGGAAGGGTTGATGGAAATCTGGGCCTGGGAAGAGTTTCAGGAAAACTGGGAAGGGTTTAAGGAAACCTGGGAAAGGTTTAAGGGAACCTGGGCCTGGGATGGAGTTTAGGGAAACCTGGGCTTGGCTAAGAAACTTGGCCATGGGAAGGGATAAAAAACCTGGGAAGGGTTTAAGGAACCTGGGATGGTGGGAATTTGAGGTCCCTTCATCCCAACCCATCCCAGGATTCCCAGGAATTCCCAGCCTCTCCAGCCCTCCCCCAAATCCAGCAGCAAGAATTCCCAAATTCCCGTTAATTCCGAGTTCAATTTAAGAATCCCTGCCAGGCTTTGTAAATGCCAGGCCCAATCCTGGAATCCCTAAACTCCCTTTTCCCCTTCCAGTTTTCATTGCACACCCAAGCTCCCACCCCGGTTTAGGACAAGTCTAACTGAGCTGAGACCAGGGAAAAATCCAGAGAGCCGAGCCTAAAACAAATCCCAGGCCCTGCCCTAAGAGCTCGACGAGAACAGAGGGAATAAATTCATTTTCTTGGGGGGAAAAAAAATTTAAAAAATCCCGATTTCCCACAGGGAAGGAGCAGGAAGCACTCCCAGCCCCTCGAGGCACTTCCAGGGGTGGTTTTTAAACTCGGCTTAAGTCGCTGAGCGCCCGATTAGCACTAAAGAGGCGTTTTAGTGGCGGGGATGTCAGCTCGGCTCAGCGGAGGGTGAGTTATGGGGAGGAGCTGAGGCTTTTCCAGAGGGTTTGGAGCGGAGGGAAAGGGAAAGCTCTGGGCCATAAACTCCGGGAGAGCAGCTCGGGGATAAATCAAGCCTAATGCTGGGTTTAGTGCTTGTCGGGATCGGTTTGTTCCCGGCGTTTATGGATGGGCCCCGCCCGGGAGTTTCGGGGGAAATTTTCCTGGGGGAAAAAAGGGGGAAAAAAGGGGAAAAAAGGGGGGAAAAGGGGCGAAAAAAAAGGAAAGGGGAAAAAAAGGAAAGGGGAAAAAAAGGAAAGGGGAAAAAAAGGAAAGGGGAAAAAAAGGAAAGGAAAAGGGGGAAAAAAAGGAAAGGGGGGAAAAAGGGGGAGGAAAAAAGGATGGATTGGATCCCTGCTCCAGCCTGAAATTCCTGCTGGGGATGGATTTGTGGATTTCTGGTCGCCACAGAACTTCTCTCTCTCCCCTCCCCACGCTGCGAAAATCCCCACAAAATTCAGGTTTCTGAAGCTCGGAACCTCCAAAAGCAGCGGCAAGAGGTGCAAAAGCAGCCCCGGTCCCAGCAGTCCCGGGACACCCCAAAATCCCAACCCACGACCCCAAAATCCCACACACAACCCCAAAATCCCAACCCACGACCCCAAAATCCCACACACAACCCCAAAATCCCAACCCATGACCCTAAAATCCCAACCCACGACCCCAAAATCCCAACCCACGACCCTAAAATCCCAACCCACGACCCCAAAATTCCACACACAACGCCAAAATCACACCCACGACCCCAAAATCCCACCCACGACCCCAAAAATCCACCCACGACCCCCAAATCCCAACCCCAGGCGCTGAGCGGGGCCCAACCCCGAAGCTTCTCCCGCCCTCGGCTCACACCTCGCACTTTAGGCCCGGTTTTAACCCCACCCGAAGCAAACCCCACAGCATTCCCGACTCCAGAGCCCGACCCTAAAACCTCCACCACACGGAGCCACGGCCCCAAAATCCCATCTGGATTCGGGGTGGTCCCAAAAAAACACACCCCAAAAAAAAACCCCAAAAAAAACCCAAAGCATCACAGGAAAAGCCTCCCCAAGCTCCACCCCAAAGAGGATTTTCCTTCTGGGGCAGGAATGGGATGAGGAAGGATCCGGTACCTTCCAGGAGCCTCTGGATCTCCTCCGGGATCCTGGGATCCCTTCCCAAAGGCGCTGCCATCGCCGCGGGGCGAGGAGGAGGAGGAGGAGGAAGCGAGGAGGGCGGGGACACCCCAAAAAGAGGAGGAGGAGGAGGAGGAAGTTTTAGGTTTCGGATTCCTCCTCCTTTTTTTTTAAAAAACCCTCACGAGGTTTAAAATTCCTGGATGCTCCCGGAAAAAAACAAATTCCAGGTGGAGGAAAAGCTGAGCTCCAAGGAGAGCTGGGCTTGGATGAGATTTCCCAGCGGGAATTTCCTGCGGGAGCTCACCTGGAGCATCCTGCGGCCAGGATTGGGATTTTTCCCTGTTTTCCCCCAAATTCACGCAGGGGAGGAGGTGGTGCTTGGGTGCTGTGGGGTGAAACTTTCCCCTTTTCCCGTTTGCTGCGTGGAAAAAAAAGGGAAAATTAATCTAATTGGGGAAAATAAAAGCACTGCCGTGGTTTATCCCACACCTGGGATTGGGGGAGCTGGGCTGGAAAAGCCAGGGAAGGGGAAAAACTCCTGGAAAATGGGGGAGATGTGGTGCGTGAGCTCGGTTTTAGGGTGAAAAGTCCCCAAATTGGGGCGTTTGCAGCGGATGCTGAGGCCACAAAGCGCAGGAAATGCAGCAGCTCGGGGGCCCCGCGCCCCAGACGGGAAATAAAAATATCACGGTGCAGGTAGGGCCCCAAAAGGAGAGATTTAGGGAATCCTGAGCCTCTTTTTGGGGGGAAAAATGTGAATTTTTCTCTGTCAGTGCCTCCTCCTTTAATCCCCCAGCCAGGTAGGGCCTCCTGATCTGGGATTTAGGGAATTCTGAGGCTCTTTTGGGAGGAAAAACGTGGATTTTTCTCTGTCAATACCTGTTCCTTATATCCCCATGTCAGGTAGGGCTTCCTGATCTGGGATTTAGGGAATTCTGAGCCTCTTTTGGGGGAAAAATGTGAATTTTTCTCTGTCAGTGCCTCCTCCTTAAATCCCCCAGCCAGGTAGGGCCTCCTGATCTGGAATTTAGGGAATTCTGAGTCTCTTTTGGGGGGAAAAATGGGATTTTTCTGTCAATACCTGTTCCTTACATCCCCATGTCAGGTAGGGCCTCCTGATCTGGAATTTAGGGAATTCTGAGTCTCTTTTGGGGGGAAAAATGGGATTTTTCTGTCAATACCTGTTCCTTACATCCCCATGTCAGGTACGGCCTCCTGATCCAGAATTCTGAGCCTCTTTTGGGTGGAAAAATGTGGATTTTTCTCCATCAATGCCTCTCCTTACATCCCCTGGCCTGTTGTTCCCTCCAACACCGAGGCTTTACCCCCTGATAATTCCACCTCCAGGAGATCCCTGGGAATGCAGGAATCCCAGAGCTCCGGGAGGGCTCTGGAGCTGGGAATTCTCTGCCGGCAGAGCTGTCAGCTCCTCAGGAGGGTGACAGGCGCCGCCTGACAGGGAACCACTTAACTTCCAATTTTCCCCGCTCCCGATATTCCGCTCAGGCGCGGCGGGCAGGGCGCTGAAGGTAAATAAAAGTGACACCTCCCTCCTTCCCTCCTCCCATCCCTCCTCTTCCCGGCTGGAAAGGAGCCGGGGGAGAGCTGGGGGTTGGATTTTTCCAAGGAGAAAGGACGAGGGCAGGAGTTTGGAGCTGGAGCTTCCCTCGGGATGTTTTCCGTCTCTGTTTTTCCTTTCCTTTCCTTCCTTCCCGGAAATGGAATCTCTGCCAGGGATCTCTGGGAATTCCTGTTCCCCTGGCAGTCCCCTGGGTTTGGCAGGGAGGAGCTGGAGCTGTGGAATGTTCTGGGCACGCCTGGTGCCATTCCAGGTTATTCCAGGATTTTTTTTTTTGTGTGGGGGGAGTTTGGAGCCAGAGCTTTTCTTGGGATCAGAGGGGAGATCCCTAAGTGCTGTGATATTCCTGATAGGAAAAGGCCTCTGCCTCTCCCAATTTTCCCCTAAATCCCCCAATATTCCCAATAGGAAAAGGCCTCTGCCTCTCCCATTTTTCCCCTAAATCCCTTGATATTCCCGATAGGAAAAGGGCTCTGCCTCTCCCAGTTTTCCCCTAAATCCCTTGATATTCCCGATAGGAAAAGGCCTCTGCCCCTCCCGTTTTTCCCCCAGCTCCTCCAAGGCCGCCCAGCTCTGTTTCCATGGTTACCCCCAATCCAGCGTCCGTTTCCCGGGAAATTGGATTTCCAAAGGATGTCACCAGGGCAGAGCCGGTGACAGAGAGAAATCCACGTTTTCCCCCCAAAAAGGGGCTCAGAATTCCCTAAATTCTCACCCAGGAGTTGAGGGTTTCTCCATCCCCACACCCCCACCCCAGATTTTAGGGAATGCTGCTGAATTCCAGCTCCAGGGCTGGATGTAGGGGAGAAAGAGATGTAGGAAAAATGGGAAATCTCATTTTTTTTTGGGGCAGAGCGGGAGTGAGGATGGGGCAGGGGTGGCAGGGATGAGGGCGGGATACAAATCCCGTTTGGAATGACGGATTTTGATGGATGCCTGGAAGCGCTGGGCTCCGTAACGAGCTCAATCCACAAATTCCCTTCCCTGTGGAGGAGAACTCTTTCCAAAGAGGAGTGAATCCTCCTCCTTCCTCCCCCCTCCTCCTCCTCTTCGCTCCTTTCCCTGCCACCTCCTCAGGAAATCCCGGAATTCCGCTGGAGGTCGGGAGGTGTCCGAGGCAGGGAAATGAATTTTCCCACTCGGCCGCTCCCAAACTCTGGATTTTCCAGCGCCGTCGCCTCCACCTTGAAATCTCAGCATCCCTGGGAACAACCTGGCAGCCGGAGGCGTTTCCATGGCAACGGGATGCGGGTCACAACCCCTGGAAATGGAATCGCAGCTTGGATTTGTCTGGGAGCGGCAGCGCAGGGACACGGGAACAGCCAGCCTGTCACCCTGGGGTGACATTCCTGGCGCTCCCCATGGGATTGGGGCGTGGATGGGGCCATTCCTGCCGGGATCCAGCATGGATGGGGCCATTCCTGCCGGGATCCGGCATGGGAAGGGCGATTCCTGCCGGGATCCAGCATGGATGGGGCCATTCCTGCCGGGATCCAGCATGGATGGGGCCATTCCTGCCGGGATCCATAATGGATGGGGCCATTCCTGCCGGGATCCAGCATGGACAGCGCAATTCCTGCCGGGATCCAGCATGGATGGGGCCATTCCTGCTGGGATCTGGCATGGGAAGGGCGATTCCTGCCGGGATCCATCATGGATGGGGCCATTCCTGCTGGGATCCGGCATGGGAAGGGCGATTCCTGCTGGGATCTGGCACAAAAAGGGCAATTCCTGCCAGGATCCAACATGGACAGGGCAATTCCTGCCGGGATCCAGCATGGAAAAGGCAATTCCTGTTGGGATCCAGCATGGGACAGGCGATTCCTGCCAGGATCCATCGTGGAAAGGGCAATTCCTGCCAGGATCCCACGTGGAAAGGGCGATTCCTGCCAGGATCCAGCATGGACTGGGCAATTCCTGCCGGGATCCAACGTGTTCAGGGCAACCTCCTCGGAATCCTCGGCTGAGGGAATTCTCTGAGATCATTCCAGGTTTCCAGGATGTGAGCAGGAGTTCCCAATCCCTGGGTTGTGCTTCCCTTGCCCCTGAGCAGATCCCAGCCGATCTCTGGCCTTTTCCCTTCACTATCCCAGGTTTTTTCCAAGCACTCCGGAGGGAATTTGCTGCGGGAATTTTCCCTCGGGAGCTCTGGGGGAGCTCAGATCTATGGGATCGGGAGAAGAAATCTCCGTCCCTGCCATCCCTGTTCTCCTTCCCTTCATTCCCCACCCCATTCCAGGACAGGGCCTGGAATCTCTGCTGCATCCCGGGACTCCCTGACCCCGGATTTGGCAGGGAGGAGCAGCCAGCGCGGCCTGTGGAATGTTCTGGGCACACCTGGAGACTGGGAATTCCCATTCGGGATAAATTTAACCCCCGAAAGGGCGGCGAGAAAAACAGGAGGGGCGGAATTCTCCATCCCCGGAGAGAACAAATCCTTCTCCAAATCCTTCGGGAAGCGAAGCGGGGAGGGATGGGCCGGGCGGGGCCGGGTTAGGCGCGGCTTTTCCCGCTCGGAGCCGCGCTCTGCTGAGCGGAGCACCAAGCGCGGATGCAAAGCTCGGCGGGCGAGACGGACAGGGTGACACGGGCAGAACGAGCTGTCACCTCCCGTTTGTCACCGCGCCGGGACACGGATCCCGCCTCCGAGCCGCTTCCCGATGGAGCCGGCGGGGCCATTCCAGGCGGGCGGATCCCGAGTTTATCCATCCTGGAGCAGCGGGGAATTCGTTCCTCCCCCCTCTTTCGGTGTTGATTTTCCCTTCTCTCCCTCTTCCCGCCCGCCGGGGTTTGTCCCTGGGAAAATCAGGGAATGAATCTCCCCGAGGATCCAACGGGATCTGGGCAGCCTGGAGAGGGATTCGCGGAGGGGTTGTGGTCCCTAAATGGGGTCCTGCCTCCGGTTTGTCCCCATCCAAAAGCACCCAAAAGCACCCAAAAGCACCCAAATCCACCCGGTTCAGCCCCATTCCCTAACAGGGGGAATTTGGAAGCTTCCCCGAGCTTTCCTGGGAAGCTTCCCGGGATTCAGGGAATTCTGAATGGCGGCTCCAAAGGACAGTGATTCCTGTCCCAAACCCGGCGGGTCCAGGCCCATTCCATGTGTTTGGAATCTTCCCAGGATTCAGGGAATTCTGCACGGCGGCTCCAAAGGACAGCGATTCCTGTCCCAAACCCGGCGGGTCCAGGCCCATTCCATGTGTTTGGAATCTTCCCAGGATTCAGGGAATTCTGCATGGCGGCTCCAAAGGACAGCGATTCCTGTCCCAAACCTGGCGGGTCCAGCCCCATTCCCAATCTTCCCAGGATTCAGGGAATTCTGCATGGCGGCTCCAAAGGACAGCGATTCCTGTCCCAAACCTGGCGGATCCAGGCCCATTCCGAGTGCTCGGAAGGGTTCAGGGAGCACAGCCATCAGGAGTCAGGATGGATTGGGATTGGGATGGATTGGGGTTGGGATGGATTGGGAGAAGCTGGTGGGGTTGGGGTCAGAGGCAAATCCCGACTCGGGGAGTCTGTGGGATTGGAGATGCCGAGGCTCTTCCCACGATTCCAAATAGCATTCCCAACCCATTCCCAGACAATCCCGTGTCCATTCCATCCCCAGCTCTGTTTCTGTCTCTTCATTCCCTGAAAACAATCTGTTCTTTGGCTTTTCTAATTTGGGAAGGAACACTTTTATTTTTTTCTTCCGCGATTGGGGAAATCCTGAAATCCTGAAATCCTGAAATCCTAATAACCTGAAATCCTGAATCCTGAAATCCTGAAATCCTGGATCCTGAAATCCTGAATCCTGAAATCCTGAAATCCTGGATCCTGAAATCCTGAAATCCTGAAATCCTGAAATCCTGGATCCTGAATCCTGAAATCCTAATAACCTGAAATCCTGAAAACCTGAATCCTGAAATCCTGAAAACCTGAATCCTGAAATCCTGAAAACCCTGAATCCCGAAAACCTGAATCCTGAAATCCTGAAAACCTAAATCCTGAAATCTCAGTGCCAGGAGCGGGGAGGATATCCCCAATCCTCGAGGGACAGGATTGATCCCTGGGCTGGGTGAAAAACGTGGATCAAAAACGCAAGGAAAAAAAAAAAAATAAATAAAAAAGCGGAATTTTATCACCACCTCCCTCATCCAGCCGGGATTAAATTAAGTTTTTAACCCTCCAGGCTCTCCTGTCGGGTGTTGTTAGGGAATTAATGGGAAGGCTGGGATGCAGATGGGCTGCCTGTCAATTCCAGGGCGGGATTTTCCTGATCCTCGCCGACGTTTCCAGCATTTTTCATTAAACGCTCGTGTTCCAATTTGTCACCCGGGGGCCGGGCAGGGGGGAGGGAAACTCCCGGTGAACTCGGCTCGGGGCTTGGGATTGAATCCAGAGGGAGAAATCCTGAAGGACAGGCAGGGAGGAGGATTTTGGGATGCTCCAGGGATTTTCGGAGCCGGCGTATAAAAGGGATTTTAGTGACGGAAATGGATCTGTTGGGATTGCAGAGAGTGGGCACCGAAAAAAAAAAACCCCGAGATATTTTACAAGCAGAAATAAAAATAAATAAAATATAATATAATAATAAATAAAAATATAATGGGAAAAGGGGTTTAATTCCGATTTTATCGCTTCAATTTCGATGGGAATTGAGGTTTTTCAAGGGGTGCTCAAGGCTGGGGGAGAAGAGTCTTTGGAACTGCCAACCCTAAACCAACCCAAATTTCAGGTTTTGGAGGAGGGAATTTCCAATTCCTGCGGAAAAGTGAGATCAGGGAGCACGGGAAGAGCCAGGCTGGAAAAAATCCCTCTGGAGCAGGTCTGAGCTCATGAGGAGCTGGTTAGGGAGAGAGGAGCCACAGCTCGGGGCTGTCCCAGCTGGAATTATGGCCCTGGAGCAGGGAGCAGGCAGGAATTCCGGCAGCGTTTATTGGGAATTGTCATCACTCTGGATGGAATGGGCTCCAGATGTTGGCAGGGAAATTGGGAAGGTGAAGAGTGGAGATTTTGGGGTGGGGAAGCTGTTGCTGGTGATTTATCGGCGTTTAAAATCCGCAGGGTTTGGGAGTGGTGGGGGAGAATTAATTTTATTTAATATTATTTTATTTTATTTTATTTTATATTATTTTATATTTATTTCATTTTATTTTATTTTATTTTATTTTATTTTATTTTATTTTTTATTATTTTTTATTATTATTTTATTT
>VZTN01006506.1:114694-125703 GCA_013400515.1 Erpornis zantholeuca
CCTGCCCGATTTTCCCTGCCCAGTTCTCCCTGCCCTGCCCTCCCTTCTCCTTCCCGAATTTCCCTCTCCTGCTCTCCCTGCCCACCCCATTTCCCACCCTGCCCTCTCCAGGTGTCTCCAGCTGAGCTTCCCAGACTTTTCCATCCCCAGGGTGAGAACCAACTGTGGGAAAAGAGGAATTTATTTTTTTCCCACCTCCCTGCTCCTCCCTCCCGGACGTTCCCAGCTGGATCCCAGCTCCTGTTTCCACCTCGCTCATTTACTGCGGCTCGGGAAGTTTTTCCTGGAGTTTGTGTTTGAGCCTGGATGCGAACACTTAGGAAATCAAGGGAGCTTTTAAGCCGAGTGTAGTTAAACCCGACTGATTTACCGGCTTCAATGACTCTGGAAGCACAGCTTAATCCTTCTCCTTCCCAAGCCAGGCTTAATGGGCACTTTGCACTTTCCTTAGAGGCCAAACACATTTTGAGGTCAGGGATATCTTTAAAATCACATTTCATTCCCTCCCATCTGTTTTTTTCCCCTACAAGCAGCGCCACTTCCAGAGTTTACAAAATAAATGAATAAAATGAAAAAGTCATTTCCCAAGATTTTTTTTTTTTTTTTTTTTTCTTCTTCTTCTTTTTTTTTTTTTCTTTCCCTCTTTAAAGTGCCCCGGGTCCACACACCCAGCAAAGGAGAGAGAAACCATCAATCTTTTCCTCCAAAGACTTTTGACAGCTCGGCCTGACTCTCTCAGCAAAGAAATTTGGCTTTTGCCACCGAGTTCCTTCACCCAGGGCAGATTTATCAACTTTAATCCGTGGGTCTCGAGCGTAGAAAGTCGAAATTTCGGGAAGGGGAGTGAAATAAAAATGAATTTAAATTTTTTTGGGGGGTTTATTTGAGCTCTGGTTCTCCCACCCTGCAGCCAGGAGGGACTGGGAGGCTCCATTCCCGCAGGGAGAAGCTTGGAAACTTTTGTCAGTTCAAGAATCTGCGTGGGTGGGGAAGGACCTGGGAGGGCCAAAGGGAATAAATCCGAAGCTCATTTAGCGAAGGGGTAAAGAAAATAATAATAACAACAATAATTTTTTAAAAATTTACACATTTCCCCTGAGGATTTTGTGGTTTTTCCCTCCTCAAAACCACCAAAATCTGTTCAGCATCGTCAGGTCAATGATTAAAAAGAAAATGATTTGGTTTCTGATCATTTCTGGTTGGTTTAAAGTGAATATTTGGGGTTCTCGGGCTTTGTCTGGGGTGGCCAATTCCTTCTTTTTTTTTGAGGGATGGAGGAGCTGGGATGAAGCCAAAGGATTTGGGATGCAAAATTCTTCCTGGCTGCTCCCGAGAGGTTTTTGTCCACACTTTGAGATGCGAGGGGAAAAGAGAAATTAAAAAAAAAAAACAACAGGGGAGGATGAAAAGGAGGAAAAATGAAAAGAGGGGAAAATGAAAAGAATGGGGAATGAAAAAAAAAGGGAAATGAAGGAAAAATAAAGGAAAAATAAAAAAAAAGAGGAGGGAAATGAAAAAAGGGAAAAAATGAAAAGAAGGGGGAATGAAAAGAGGAGGGAAATGAAAAGAGGGAAAAGTGAAAAGAGGGAAAAGTGAAAAGAGGAGGAAAATTAAAAGAGGGAAAAATGAAAAGAATGGGGAATGAAGGAAAAATAAAAAGAGGGGAAATGAAAAGAAGAGGGAAATGAAAAAAAGGGGAAAAATAAATAAAAGGGGAGGAAAAAGGATCAAAAAAACCTCTTGTAGAAATAAGGATATTTTTTTTTCCCCACGCATCACACGGAGGCACAAAGTGGAGGAATAAACCTCCCAATTCCGGGAGAAATTTATCCCTGGGATAAATTCCTGAGGCCCCTGAGGCGCAGGGAGAGGCAGAAACATTCGTGAGGAGATCTCAGTCCCGAGGCTTTCGAGAGAAAATAAAGAGGAGGAAGCAGAGCCCGCGCGTCACTCCCGGCGCCCCGGAATTGGTGCTTTTTTTTTTGCTTTTTTTTTCCCGTTTTCCCTGATTTTAACCATTTCCTGGGAATCCCTGGCACAACATGGCGCCGGGAAAAAGAAAAATAATCAGGGAGTGGGAGGGGGAAAGGGAGAAACCCCAACCCTGGTTCCGTGGGGTTGGTGCTTTTTTAAGTTATTAAATTTAAATTCAATTATTATTTCCCGTCCCAGGGTGGGAAATTGTTCCTTGGTTGGGCAAGGGCAGGAGGGAGGGCAGGAAAAATAATGGCCCAGATCTTCCTCGGTCCTGTTATTAATTAGTGCTTATAATAATTTGTAATAATTATGATTTTATATAATAAAAGGTTATAATAATTAAACTTTGTTTAGGGAGAAGGATCAGAGCTCCCTAATCATTTCTCGTGCGAGGATTTCTCCCCCAGAGCTTTTTTTTATTTCATCTGGGATTAAAAAAAATCTCTGGGATTTTTAATTTATTTTTTAAATTTTTTTTTTTTTTTACCCCTGGTTGGTCCTGGCTGTGCCACGCAGGTGGATCCAAATAGAGAATATTAAAAATATTTTAAAAATCGAAGCATGTANCCCGTTTTCCCTGATTTTAACCATTTCCTGGGAATCCCTGGCACAACATGGCGCCGGGAAAAAGAAAAATAATCAGGGAGTGGGAGGGGGAAAGGGAGAAACCCCAACCCTGGTTCCGTGGGGTTGGTGCTTTTTTAAGTTATTAAATTTAAATTCAATTATTATTTCCCGTCCCAGGGTGGGAAATTGTTCCTTGGTTGGGCAAGGGCAGGAGGGAGGGCAGGAAAAATAATGGCCCAGATCTTCCTCGGTCCTGTTATTAATTAGTGCTTATAATAATTTGTAATAATTATGATTTTATATAATAAAAGGTTATAATAATGAAACTTTGTTTAGGGAGAAGGATCAGAGCTCCCTAATCATTTCTCGTGCGAGGATTTCTCCCCCAGAGCTTTTTTTTATTTCATCTGGGATTAAAAAAAATCTCTGGGATTTTTAATTTATTTTTTAAATTTTTTTTTTTTTACCCCTGGTNCTCTGGGATTTTTAATTTATTTTTTAAATTTTTTTTTTTTTTTACCCCTGGTTGGTCCTGGCTGTGCCACGCAGGTGGATCCAAATAGAGAATATTAAAAATATTTTAAAAATCGAAGCATGTAAAATAGAAAAAAAAAAGAAATAGAATACGTAAAATGTAATGTATAAAAGTCTAGGCTCTAAAACACAGCACATAAACTATAAAAATATGAATATATCTAAAATATGAAATCCACGCTCTGCTTCTGCAGCTCCCACCCCCATTTTTCCCCATTTTTTTCCCAATTTTTCCCCATTTTTCCCAATTTTTCCCCTTTTTTCCCCTTTTTTTCCCCATTTTTCCCCTTTTTTTCCTATTTTTTCCCCATTTTTTTCCCCTTTTTCCCCTTTTTTCCCCATTTTCCCCTTTTTCCCCCTTTTTTCGGTGTTTTTTTGGGGTACCTTTTCCAGCTTTTCCCACCCTTTTCTCGTGGCTGCGATGAAAATCCAAAATCCTTCTCTGATTCCCTCCTGGAGGGACCTTCCCCTCCTCCTCCTCCTCCTCCTCTTCCTCCTCCTCCTCCTCCTCCTCAGCCTTCGGAGCCTCCCAAGCTCCTTCCCAGCGCCATAAAACTTTTATTGCTGCTTTAATTTAAGTTTTTTTTAGGGTTTTAGAGCGTAAAAGGTGAATTATTCACGGCCTTGCCCTCGCTGCCGGCCCAGGGCTGCTCTGCCTCTCCTTGCTCACACCCATGGATATAAAACTTTCCCAGACGTTTTTTTTTTTATTTTTTTCCCCCTTTTCCTTATAAATTTGGGGTTTCTGGGAAGGCGTGCGCGCGCCCGCGAGGCACACTCGTGGTTTTAGTCATCATTCCATGATTTTAGCGCTAATTAAATAATATATAAATTAATCGATTTCATTCCCCCTTCGCTCCCCAAGGCCCCGGATGGAAACTCTGAGCCATTTTTAAATTTTCTTCTCTTTCCCTCTCTCTCTTTTTTTAAATTTTTTTGTTGTTTTCTCCTTGTTTTGTTTCTTTTTTTTGCGGTTTATATTTTATTTATTTAATTTTTTTCCTCGCTCGTGATTAATCCTTTTCCCTTTGTTTTCATTCCCTCTCCAATGGCAGCCCAGCCCCGGCGCCACGTGACTCCTTCTTTGTGGGCTCCCGAATTCCCAGGATTTCACCCCAAATCGGGGACTCCTCTCTCAATCCTTCTCCCTGCTCTCTCCCCCCGAGCCCGCCCTTATTTCCTTTTATATTTTTTTTCCCCCCATCTCGAAAATCCTCCACTTTTCACCTCCCAAAAAAAAAAAATCCCACGGAGAGAGAGAGCCACGAGATCAAATTGATAACGGAAAAGTTTTATTCGGGAATTGTTCTGCAGACAACCCCGGGAGCGAGGGGGAGAAAAGAACTCCTGGAAGAACAAAGAAAGAGCTCCAAAGAGGAGGGGAGGGAGGGGAGGGATCCGCTATGAATTCTTCTAATTCAGGACTAAACAATTAATTACAGTCTGGTTCTGCTCTCATGCCTGCAGTAGAACTAATTACATTATTCATAAGTACCGAGGTAACATAAAAACTACTGCTTCTCCCTAAATTACAATCAACTAAAATTAAGCTCGTGGTACAATGATGAGGGGAACACAATGTCCTTTTTTTTTTATTTCTTCTTTTTTTTTGAGTTTTTTTCCTTTTTTTTTCCTTTTTTTTTTCTTTTTTTTTCTTTTTTTGGAAGGAGGAAATACTAAAAAAAACAAAAGTATAATTTGATTCTTTTTGTTGTTGTTAGTTTGGTGTTTTTTGCTTGGTTTTTTTTTTTTTTTCCTTGCTTTTCCCTCATATAAATACAATCGGATCGGGGGATAAATAATACAAAAAAAAAAACCAAAAATGGAAAATATTTTCAGCTGTCTCTAAGCAATAAATATATCTGAATGTTCACCAGAACACACACCTAACTGAAGGGCTCCTCCACGGAGCCGAGAGCCCTTCTCAAAGTCGAGGTTTTTTTTTTTTCATTTTTATTTTATTTATTTTTTTTTTAAATTTTTTTGTTCGTTTCGCTTTAATACCCATTATATTGTAAACTCTAAGTGCAACGAAGATGTCCAGGCAGGAAAGCATCGGCGAATCCCAGGGATTCTGCTTCCGTGGGAGGACATTCCCTCTGTTCAAAGATACCCTGTGTTCACCAAAGCTCCAGAGGAGAGGAGGAAAGAAATCTTCTTGGATTTCTCGGATTTGCTTTTTCTCTTGGTTTTTTTTTTTTTTTTTTTTGGGGGGGAACACCAAAAAAAAAAAAAAAAAAACAAAAAAAACCCCCCCCCCCCCCAAANAAACACCAAAAACCACATCCCTTCCCCCAAAAAAAAAATCCCCACCCAAAGTGAGGATTCGCATTGGCAGAGGAGAAGGAAGGGAAATATTCAGAGCTCTCAACTCTTCCTTCCTCTCTTTGGGATTCTTGGGGAATGGGAGGAGTTTGGGCATTCCCTAAAGTGATTTCCACACATTTTTGGGGTTCTTAGACCTCTTTTACCCCAATTTTGGGGGTTTTTTTAGGTGTTTTTAGTGGTGTTATTTTGGGGAGGGGGCCCTGGGGAGGAGCACAGCTCCTGGGCGTTGGCAGTTTGGGTATTTGCAGTTCTTGGGGAGCAGCCAAGGGGGGAATTGACCCAGGTGGGAAAGTGGATTGATCCTTTTCCAATGCATTGATCCTTTTCCAATGCATTGATCCTTCTCCCAATGGATAGATCCTTCTTCCAATGGATTGATCCTTCTCCCAATGCATTGATCCTTCTCCCAATGGATTGATCCTTTTCCAATGGATTGATCCTTTTCCAATGGATTGATCCTTCTCCCAATGGATTGATCCTTTTCCAATGGATTGATCCTTCTCCCAACAGATTGATCCTTTTCCAATGGATTGATCCTTCTCCCAATGGATTAATCCTTTTTCCAGTGGGAAAGGCCAACTCTTCCTCTGAAGGCTGGGGAGGAAGGTGCGGGCTCGGAGGAGGGGGAAGTTTCCTGATGGATTTTTTTTGAGGTTTCGTGGATGCAGAGACCCCAAAACGTGGCTGTGGGAGCTCCTCTGGGAAAAGAGGACTTCAGGAGTTTCTCTCGGGCTGGAGAAGCTTCTGGAAGGTGGCAGCTCCACCCTGCCACGGACACTACCGCTGGTGGATTCTCCTCCTTCCCAGCATCCAGGAATTTCGGGTGACAATCCACACATGGCTCGGAAACCACAGACCCAACCCTGCTGCTTCCCCAAAAAACCCCACCCCAAACCTCTTCCAGAACCATCCACCTCCAAACCCAGGAGGCTCCTCCCTCCCCAAAACACCAAAACCACTCCGATTCCGCGCTCGCCCCAAAACCCCGAGCGCCACAACCCCCGGGGGGGGCCAGGATGTAGAGAAACCAACCGGACACGAGAATCCCTGAAAACTCCCATCCCACCTCATTTCCTTTCCTTCCCCATGGCCCAGCCCAGCTCCTCACAGGTGGGTGAGCTTGGGCGCCTCTTGGATTCTGCCCTGAGAAGTGGCGTGGTGCGACGAGAGCTCCGCGTACGTGGGGTGGCTCTCGCACTGTCCGTGGGGCTGCTGGCCCGGGGGCACTCCGCCGTAGTCCATGCCGCCGCCGGCCTGGTGGTGCTGCAGGTGGTTGAGGCCGTAAAGAGCAGGCCCCGAGGCGCCCATAGAATCCACAAAGTTCCCCCCGACGTAGGCGGGGCTGCCCTGCACGCCGGTGGTCCCGTAGCCCACCCCGTTGCCCTGCAGGACGTGCGGCTCGTACTCGGCGCCGGTTCCGTATTTCTGCTGGCCGGGGCAACCTTTCATGGGCGGCTGGTAGCCCGAGGCGGCCACGGCGTAGGCGTTTTGGTGGGGTTTGCTGAAGGAAGGCGGCGAGGGAGCCTCGTAGGCGGCGCTCATGGGGTGCAAGGCGTTGAGGAAGCCGGCGGAGGCCTGCATGGGCTGCGGGGGGCTGCCCGCCGGGGAAGGACCTCCGGAGGAGGAACCCACGCCTTTGGATTTCTGATCTTTCTTGTATTTCATCCTCCGGTTCTGGAACCAGATCTTGATCTGCCTCTCGCTGAGGTTCAGCAGGTTGGCCATCTCCACTCGCCGCGGGCGGCACAGGTAGCGGTTGAAGTGGAATTCCTTCTCCAGCTCCACCAGCTGAGCGCTGGTGTAGGCGGTTCGGGCTCTCTTGGAGGCCGAGGAGCCCGGGGGGCTTTTCTCGCCGCCGCTGCAGGTTTCTGCCGGGGCCCCCGGAATGAAATAAAAGAGAATTACTTACATGCAGAAATTGAATGCATCGGGTTCTTAATAAATCCTCGCAAGGACGAGGCGCCCCCCCTCCCCTCGGCCCCTCCGCATTAGCCTGCACTCCATAATCGTGTCATTTATTAAGAGTTCTGTTCTCCAAAGCTGCCCCTGCTTTATGAAAATTTGATCATGTCATGTAGGAAAGGATTCCAGGGCCATTTATTGAGGAGTCAATTATTTCCAACAGATAATTTTCGAGGAAATAACGTTTGGCACGGGGGGCGGCCGCGGGGCCAATTAATGGCGGCACGGGGCAGGGTCTGGAGGGGTTTGGTTTGCACGCCAATGTTTGCCTCTGTGCCCACCTTTTGGAGAGATAAACACCATAAATTATATCAGTGGTGGATGAGGTGTGCCCCACGATGTTTGTGCCAATGGATTTGCCGAAAGCTGTGATAAATCCAAAAGGATTTTTTTGGGGTTTTCTGTGGTTGGACTGGTGGGATGTGTGGAGAAGGTGGATGTGGCCCTGCCTCTGCTCATTGAGCATGGAGACAGAGAGGTGGAAAGGGATCAAACAGAATTTTAGCAGTGGATGGAGTGGCTGGGAGCTCATTTCCCTATATTTGTGTGCTCCCATCCAGACCTCAGCCAGGTCTGACTCCCCCCGGCTGTGTTTCCCTGGGGTTGTGCTGAAAATAAACCAAGGGTGCCCAGGCAGGGCAGTGCCCAGTGCCAGGATCCTCTCTGGAGGAGATGGATCCTCTCCTCATCCCTTTCCCTCCCAACAAAACCACTCTGCCCAGTGACTCCACCACTTTGGAGCCAGCTCCATGTCAGCAGAGGTGAAGGGAGGGAAATATTCACACCTGGAAATATTCACACTTGGAAATATTCACACCCAGAAATATTCAGACCTGAAAATATTCAGACCCAAAAATATTCAGACCTGCAAATAAATTCTTTCTTCCTCTCTTTGGACTGCTGGAGAAGGATGGAAAACAGGGCAATTTAGGCCTTCCCAAAAACCGATTTCTCCAACCCTTTGTGATTCTTACACTTCTTTTATCCTGATTTTTCTCCGATTTTTTTTTTTTTTTTGGGTGGCGTTATTTCGAAGAAGGGGGTGGGGAGCAGGGGCCTGGAGGGGACGAGGCCTCCCGAGGTACCTGCGCTGGGCGAGCTGTTCTTCTGCTTGGAATTCTGCCTCGACTCCTTCATCCAGGGGAAGATCTGCTTGGAGAGGCTGCCGCCGGCACCGAGGTTGCCTTTCCCGGTGCCACTCTTGCCACCCCCAGCCTGGCTGCTGCCGCTGCCCGCGGCGTTGGCCGCGTTGTTGCCGTTGTTGTTGCCGTTGGGCGAACCCGGCGCTTCCGGGGCCAAACTAGGCCTCATGCAGCTCCCGTTGATCTCTTTACCCTTCCCGTGCTGGTTGGCGTTGCCGAGGGACTGCAGGGAGCAGGAAGACCTCTGGAAATCGTTCTCCATGTGGGAAGAGGCCTGGAAAGGCTGCTGGGGACCATCGTAGCCGAAGCCATTGGTGCCGCCGTAGGAGTAAGGCCCGAAGAGCGTGGAGCCGTCGTAGTACGTGGCCTTCTGCATCTCTGGGGAGCCTCCGCGAGGATTTTTCCGCCTACCGGGGTCTTGACACCCCTATGGCAGCACATTGGCACCCCGAGGCCACGTGACGGGCCCCTCTCCCAGCTGTCTGGTGGGAGCTGACCTGAAAGGTTAGCAGAGAACACACAATAATAGTGGCGGGCCCAGGGATCCATCTTGGGCCCTGAAAGGCCCAATGACATGAATAGGGTCCTGCGGAACAGGGAGAACAGATGCCGACAGCAGATTTTTTTTTTTTTTAGCAGAGGCTCTGCCAGCGGGGTGGGGTGAAAGCACAGAGCTGATTTTTGGGGGATTTCGGGGTGGTTTAGCGACTTTTTTTCCTCCCTCCCCACCTCGCTGTGCTCTGTCGGTGCATGTGAGGTCATCTCCGTGCACCTCAATATTCTGTGTTTATCCCTGCGCCCACAGAACCCCGTGGATATCCCAGTGGGTTAGTGCCATTTACACATTCACACAGCCAGGCCCAGATAAACTCCAAAATCCTCCCAAACATCAGAGCGCGGAACGGAAAATTAATTATTCTCCGTGATATAAACACAAACATAAACGGGCACAAAGATGAAAGGAAGGAAAGCCTCGTTATTCCCATTTAAATCACCCCTGGCACACAGAGCAGCCCCCAAAAAAAACCTTCCACCAGCAGAAATTCAAAGTTTACTGTCAGGCCTGTGCCTGATTTGTTTGCTTTTGAGCCTCCGACAGTGAAAATCCATGTTTTTTCTGCAGGTGACTCTGTCCTGGCACACTTGGCTTCCTTCTCTGTTTACACAGGAACTCTCAACGCCTCTGGAATTCAGGGCAAAGATTCCCAGCAGATCGGAGCAGGAATTCAAGAATGTGCTTCCCTCGGCCTGCTCTGAGTCTCTCCCTCTCCCTGTCTGCTAGCACAGGTTGAATTTAGCAAACAAATCCCATTTTTTTCCCTGTATTCCTCATCCCGGAGCTGCCACCGGGAAGATGCTGATTCCAAACCCTCGGTGAGGTTTTAATTGCTGTTGTTATTTTTCTTTTTTCTCCTCCCCTCCCTTGGAAAACAAACACTTTGTGAGGCCATTTGCTCCTCGCTTTCCACCCCTTGGGTTTTCCAGCCTTCCTCCCTGCCTCAATCCGAGCTCAAAAAGTCTAAAAAAAAAACCCCAGACCAAAGCTTAAAATCCCCAAACGAAACCTTCCCTTTCCTTTCTTTCTCTCTCTCTGACCTTTTCCTTATTTCCCTTCATCTCTTTCTTTCCTTTTTTTTTTTTTGCTTTTTCTCCGAGCAGAAACTTTCTCCTCCACAAAGACAGAGTAGAAACACCCTGGGAAAAAAAAAAGGTAAAAAAGCTATTTCTACCTTTGGAAATAATCAGCACCGGGATTTTTTTCCCAAGGCAGAGCCTCCTCTCTGCAGCTCGGAGCTCGCCAGGAGCATTTTGTTTGGGGATGGATTTCCATTGTATATTTAACTGTATCTCTTGTATATTCCATTTTATCTGGGCCCTTCCACTCCGCAAAACAAACCAAAACAAACCCCGCGGAGATAAAGCCCAAGGCGATATTTTTTAAGTGCCGGGGTTTAACAGAAGCCACAACTCGACAATAAATAACATTTTTTTCCCCCCTTTTCTCAGCTGCTGTTCTTATGTCCCATGAAAGCTCCGTTCACTTCACCCTCAAAGCATCCGCGAAGGAACTGCTCGGCTTTTATTTTATTATTATTATTATTTATTTTTTCTACCCTGATTAAATCCTTCCTGCATTCCCAAATCCTCATCGCATCTTCCTCGGAGATGGAATTGTTATTGTCTGCGCCGAGGGCGAGATCCTCGCTGGGAGTTATCCTCCTCGGCCTCCCTGGCCGTGATAAATATGTCTTATTAAAAAAGTAGCCTCTGCTCCCCGAGCCGTGAATTAATTAATTAACAAACGGCAGCGCCTTTATTATGAATAGGTTAGCTGGAAATATCTGCGAAGGGGCAGAGGTGGGAATTTCTCCAAGGCCTTTCTGTCTGGCAAAGATTTCTCGATATATATATATATATAAAAAAATAAAGCCCAACAAGACCCAACCCCAAACCAACAGAACAAACCCCAAAGCAGAACCTGGCGAGGGCTGAGCAGCT